>DWAV01000157.1:0-26168 GCA_018231305.1 Noctuana lactifera
GTTAGATAAATATTGGATTACATAGATGTATGTTTATCCGGAGAAGCTGTACTGTCTTTAATATTGAAAGAAAAAACCGACAAAGAGTTTATTTATTATAGTGTTCCATACAAGGGCATATTACATTTATAGACAGACCATAGCATAATGCTATGGTATAATTATTTTTAATGCAAGGATGTTCTTTGGTATGTAGAGCAAAAAAAACATAAGTAGGTTATTGACAATTTTCTTTCCAGTTAATCTATGTCTATCTTACTCTTAAGATATCAGTCTTGACTCAGCTCAGTATAAATTGATAGACCTCTAATATTTTCTAATTTGCAACACCTCTAAATAAACATCAAAACAATGTGCGATATTCATACCAATTTGCTTAGTAATGCAATTTTATACTATGCCTATGTTAAATTTGAAAATGATTTATTTTCAGGTCATGAAAGAAACTTTTTTTGCTCATGCTGAAAAAGCTATGATAGAGGCCAATAAAATCAAGAAAGAAAAAGAAGATGCAGAAAAAAGATTAAAAGAAATTCAGCAAAGAAAAGAACAAGAAAGGATTGCTAAGGACTTTGAACCAGCTAGTGTGACAGAACTAACAGATATGGAAGCTATGGAACTGCAGCAAGATATTGATAAAGACAAAAAAGGTAAGAGTAACATAATATATTATGACTTAATGCAGTTAATTATAAATAAATAACGATTCACACTCACAGCCCCACATTAGGTTTCCCTGTGTCGTGGGTACCATGGACACACATACAAATACACCCAAACTGGGAACAGAAATATAAATGTATCTTCAAATTTCTGCCCTGCCGGGGATCAAACCCTGGACCCTTCAAATGGTGGACTGGTGTAGTAACCACTACACCACAAGACTAAACAAGCAAATTGTATCAGGCATTACTTCTGGAAAGTTCACTGTTACTAAACTAGGTTAAAACCAACAGGCATTAAACTATTAATAATGACTACTGTTAACTTATTAAATTATCATAATATTAAAAAATATCAAAAATAAATACAAAGTTTATTTTTGTTTAGAAGAGGAAAATGGCAGCGGTGATGTATCTGCCAGTGATGTTGAAACTCCGGATGCACCTGATGACGATGATCCTACAGAGAAGGGTAAATTGAAACCAAACGCTGGCAATGGCTGTGATTTGGAACATTACAGATGGACTCAAACTCTCGAAGAAGTTGAGGTAAGTCACTATTTTGCTCAAGCCCACAAGGCTAAGTTTATTAGTAGACTTTTTACAGGATGAAATAAATACATTGTGAAGACTGTAATTGAAACTCTAATTACAATGAGGATTTTAATATTTGTTCAATTTAATTATTTTGGTGTTCAAAAATAACTGTTATTTTAAAAGTAGTTTTCAGTGTCTAAATAAGGTTAAGAACCATTGCTCTTGACATATATTCCAGAGACTAAATTTTTAGGTATTTTTTTTAATTTTTAAAAAATAACTATAGTATTTTAAGATTATTTTTTTTGAGTTTTAATAGGTACTTAATGAATTCAGTGAAAAATGAAACATAAAAATAATATTCACATTTTTTTCAACACAGTTAAGAATAATATACAAAAAATACATTTGATTTTCGTTTTATTATCACAGTTTCCAATAAAATTATCCTACTTAATACTTAATGGTTCGTCAATTTCATATCATAGTGGATTTTTAAAACAAGGAAACAAAAATAAAATTTTAGAATTCATTAGAAATTTAACATTTTGCAATAGATAAATAAAGTGTATTATTACATTGGCACTAATTTAGTTTTCAACTAAATGTTAAGTTCTCTTACTATTTAAATGAGATTTTACACCAGTGGTATTAAATAGCAGTACGTAGGTTATTTGTAATACTTGTAGTCCTTGGTAATTAATTTGTCTGACATTTAATTTTATAATCACTACATTGTGCATTTTTCTTTCTATAATATAACAACTGTTTTCCCAAAACAGTTACCATAGCATTAAAAGTGTTGAATATAACTAATTTTCTCTAAAAAACTAAATCTTTTATGTGATTTCTAGGTAAAATTGATAAATACAATTATTTTACAATTATAATTATCTAGTACTATTTACTCAGCTATCATTTTACACACCAGGAAGATAGCTTTGTACATAGCATTAAATTTTTATTAATTAATAAATAAGTTTAATTAGTTAAGTCGAGAATTAATTAAGATCTATAATAAATTCATATTACGTAATATTAATACATAGTACACATTGAGCACTAATTAGGACTTTAAATAAATTTATTTGCTAATTTTTTTTTCTAGTTTTACTACATTATAAATTATTGCACTAAGTTGAATATAATATTACTCAATATTTTAAATCAAAGAGGCATGCACATAACTGTAAGCCAACTCTTTTTAAGCCATATCCTATGTAACATTACGCGAAATGAAAACGACTAATGTTAGTTGAATAATGTAACCTTGGACTTTTAAGCTAACTATTGGATGGGATGTGTGATTGGATGGGGATGTTATCACAAGTTTTATTTTTCAAAAAAATTTACTGTCAGTTTCTCGGTGTTACAACAAAAGTTATAAAACGTCTATTCGCGGCATACCATTTATGGGTCCTCAGAGTATAAATGTCTTACCTGCCTCTATGGCATATTCAATTGAACGTACAGTTTACTATTTGAACAGTTTTATGATATATTTCGGAAAATATTACAATAACGACTATAATATGTTTTTAGCCGATTAAATATAAATGTTATGTTCAATGTTTTGCAGAAATGTTAACATCACAATTACTTTGCAGTTAAGTATACATATTATATCCTGGTAATATATTTATAATAGGTTTCGACTTATGATTGGCACATGCCAATACGGCAACGGTATTCGTAGTAATCATTTGCACACGAAGCTGATGCGACGTACATACTTCCAATTTACTTATAAAATTCAAAGCACTTCGCGTGTTTCTTCACCTTCTTAGGAGTATTTGTACATGCCAGTCTCCTTACGCATTCGCACTGTAAAGCAAAAAATACAGTTAAGAAAAATATATTTTGCTGCAATATTAAATAGATATAAACCTTATGTCAACCACTTAATGGATGTACTCCTTGGAGATCTTTTTGTAAAAACAAACGCGGAAACTTTAGACCTAAGTACATTCTCAGACTAATGTAATGGTTTATATATTATTTTAATAGGTACCTACGTCTTTATAGATTTAATTTATTTTTTATATTTTACTTTACATCAGAACCGACATTTATCTAAGCATTATTACAGCTGGAGACAAGATGAGGAAGATAGGTCTTTATCCCATGACTTTTCTGGCCTGATAGAGAATTAAGATTGATTTATGATGATTGAGGTATACAAAAAAAACTATTTATTAAAATTGTAACATCATGGAATAATATTAAAAATAGTTATTCTGTTTGACCTATTCGCTGCTATCAAGATTTTTTGGAGTTCCTAAAGATATAACTGAAATTCATTTCAAGTCGCTTGTCGGTGCAATGGATTTGTATAAATAAAATAAAGTAAACGAACTAGAATAAAGTTAGTTAATACTGAAATTATAGAAAATATGTTCTGCACTCACTTTCAACAAAACATATAGCAGCTAATATACACGCCGAAAACAAGATAGTCATTGATATAACGAGCACTGTGATCTGATGAGAGTGGTCGCAACAGCACGACTTTCCTTCCTTGCTCGGTCGATGTTTCGTAAATCCGTTTACTACAGTAAAATGCGTGGAGCTTGCAATGGATGTCGTGTCTTGTGTATTATCTGTCCCTCGTTTTACGTCTTGCCAAAATGTATCCGCCGATTCGCGACTTTCTTCCGGTATAGACACCACAGCACTGGAAAGAGCCGATTTGCGACCGTGATCCACTTCTTTGTTTCGTGGACTTTCGTGCTCCTTACGACCGTGTCGGCTGTTCATCCGCACCAGCTGCGCTGCATTCAGTAGCAGCGACCCGGATGAAACGCTCTGAAACGAAATATTTAAATTTATTGTTATAATCACGGAATAGGGAGAGATACTTTCAAGACTACTAGTGTGGTGTAGTTGTAGTGCCGGTAAACCATTCGGGCTGAAGTTTAAATGAAAAATTTTGATTTCTGTTCCCAGTCCGGGTGTTTGACAAAACAAAACGAAAATATGAAGTACCTACATAATGATACTATGGTTCACAGAATCTTATAAATTTCCTTCTAACCGTTTGGCGCAGCATTCCTTCATTGTAAAAATAATTACTATAACATTCCGGATATATGTAAGTGAAGCGCTAATAGCAGTAAGAGACCTTGCTGAAAAAATGTACGGATATTGTTTTTTATCAGCGAACATTAATGGGCACGTCACGTTGCGTTTACGTCATATACGTTTTTGTTCCTTAATTGAATATCCCTAAGCATGCTTATAGCCTAATAGGACTGATTGATAAAGTAAGCTGGATTAGCCGGATGTCATGTTGCAATCAAAAACTACGAAAAACTTAAAATTTCCCCCCCAAAAATTTATTTCTACGTTAACACTTTTATCGTTGTAATTAATATGTCGTAATGTAATTTAAGCAGTCAACATTCTCAAATCACTAGTTTTATTATTCGATCTTTATATGAGTCATTGTACCGACTTGGTTCGAAAATTACCACATTCATCATGGGTTTAGTAAACTATTTGTGTATTCTGTACCGGATGCTGTACATATTAATTAAGTTTTTATAACCTTGTATAAATAAATTTAAATCTTTTCCAATTTTATTAATAATATGTTTACGTTTTTAATGCGAAAATTATCAATAGTTCTTCAATTTATGTAAAATACTATGGGTTATTATTAGGTTTCTTATTATACTGCATTATAGTTTTTTTGTTGTTGATATCGTTTCTTTAGAGGTAAAAACTTGTATTTTTTGCAATCTTATTAACTTGTGAAATAGTTATGAAACGATGCAGCTCGATAGAAATCCGTGAACCTCTGACCGGTGCAAGGCACAGTGGAGAAATGGCTACGGGTCTAAGGATTCTATCGTAGTGAAGCATTGAGTGAAATTCTAATTTGGATTGATTAGACGCGATATTTTTAGATATTCCTGAGCCATACCTAAGAATGATGTATAGCCGCCGAGAACTTTTTCAGTTTTCGAAGATTTCCCCCGATTGTCAAAAGAAAAATACTGAAACTGACTTCGTATAAATAGTACGTTGATACTAGATATGTGTTTTACTGTATAAAATACCTATTTAAAAATAGCGGTGTTTTTAACGGTACTTCAAACCACATCTTAGTCTTACGTGGGTGCTGTGATTGCTAGAGGAGCCTTGGCTGGAGGCGGAACCGCCGCGGGAGCGCGTGTCACTGACGCTGCTGGACGCGCTGCTCGCGAGCGACGGTCTTGGTATGTGCCATTCTTGGGTACTGATCTGAAATGAGGAATATCTCTATCTATGAGATCATCGAAATTTCCCTAGAGAATGTATTAATATTATAAAAGTAATAAAGGTGTCGCCAGTACCCAATTTACAAAATAAAAAAACCAAAGAATGCCATGTAAATCAATTTAATCGACAAACTATATCATAATGGTTTGTAAAACTAATAAAAATTGTAGCGGCTTTTAAAATTACTGGAATCTTTTATGCTTTACAGTAGTTTTACTCATGGAAACATGACGTGATGCATTAGACAATATGTTATTGTACCTTATTTTGGACAATTGACAAATAGAAGGCAGTTTCTGTCTGTTACTATCAGGGGAAGACTTATATATATTTCTGTTCATGTATTTTTTCGCCATTTTCTCACAAATGCCAATTACCTACATAATTGAATAATCATAAACAAACAATAATCTAAATTTACTTTGAAATTTCCTGGTTTTATAGTACCTCTGTAGAAAGGTATTTTTATGTTGTTATTTTATATAAAAAGCTTAATTATATTAAAAAAATCGTATTAATGCTTCGTCTTCACTTTGCACCTGTTCTACTGTTTGTTAAGTTTCATCAATTTCATTTTTAGGTCAAGTTTTGTTCGAAGTCCGATTGATTTTGTCAGATACGGTGTTCAAGGTTCGCGTTCTCTTTATTTGCGGTCTTGTTTCGTTGGCCTCTGGCGCAATAAATCTTAGTTTTGCTTTTGGCGTCATGGTCCTCTTTGTTGCTGTGATAAGAAGATGGATATGCTTATAGGTAGCTAGTCATATCGCTTTAATTTTATGGTTCTACAAGGTTACATTATAAAATAGTTTGGTTCTTTATACTTTGTAAACACTGACATTTTACAGTACTATTCGAATAGTTTTTGGAGTACATTTCTTGTACCACCTTGCGAAGTGCCAAGTTGTACATAATAGAACCTCGGCGGGCGCAAGTTGCAAAATCCTTGTCTAAATGTAAAGAAACCGGTTTCATTCCTGGCGTCACCATAGTAACGGACACAGAACAGCCTAATACCATTAGATTATTTACTTTCGCTCTTCGTGTGAATACAGCCGGAGTCATAAGTCTTAATTCGTTTACTTAATGACATAAATAGCATGGTTAAATTACATAGATATATGGATACATCTATAAAAAAATATTTATTATAGTGGTTTATCACAAGTAAGTACCTAGATGAAAGACCAATGAGCAATAATACTCAACATAATATAATTATTGCATTGTACTGCTACAAGGAGCACGTGGTAAGCAACGCGTGTATGCCACAACTAAATGGTTTTAATCGTTAAAGATTTAATTGCAATCGACACGTTGTGCGGGACACGTTGTTGGACACATTGCGACTTGTACAGATCTCAGCAACCGTTTATTATTTTATGGTGTTAACTTGGACCAGCACGTGGACTCCGACGTGGTTTGCTCCTTACATTTACTCAACTCAACAATTATCATTCACTATGCAAATTTTTAATTAAAACGAGAAGAGCGAAGTTATTATCGGTCGGTTGTAGGTAATTACATTTTTCTTCATTTTAACATTCTTTCAGATACAAATGCCGACTACTGAATAATTATGGAAACCGGGTTCGTTTTGATATTTGGTGGTAATTTTTTTTATTATCTTACTAAATAATTATGATTATTATCTAAAAGTACCAATTGAATGTTACTGGGTAGGTCGCTAAGAAATACTAGGAATTATTTAAGGTCGTAGAAGTGATAACAACAAAAAATAATTATTTGCGTATTTCTAACATTGAAGTTGTGTTTATGGTTATGGGAACTATTTTAAATAAATTGAAAAGTTAATGTATAAACATTAAAGCCTCGGTAATAAAATGGCTGATTAGTTAATGTGATACTTTTAAATAACGGTGACACTGACAAAGTATATTGACGCTGTAATCAAAAGTGAAGAGTTGAATAACACGTTAGGCTCATCGAGACGTGTGTTATGCAATAGGAACAGTAATCTTGACGAATCTAATTGAATGCGCCCGCGCAAGCATTTCAATAACGGCGCATTGTGATCACGAAACATATTAAGGAATTACTTGCATAGGCACATTCGTATATAAATATATAATATATTATATTATATAATATATATAACTATTGTTAGGTATGAAAGATGAATTTGCGTACATTTATGTAACAGACTTTTTTGGAATATTACGTACCACCTGAGGTTACAATGATTTGTTTGCTGCATTTAAATAACGTAAAATAAGAATGTTACATAAAATAAAATAATTCCCTTTTATCGCTTGCATTCAATTAGATTTAATTTTATTCGATTTATTTTAGTGAACTAAAATGTTGAATATGGTACTTTCGAGGAAGTTTAACTCGCTCTTTCCCTGCTGAAACAATGCTTGCTATATTTACCATGATAATCAGTTAACGACCATCTAGACTGTTCCCCTTTAGAAGAGAAAGTTGGTTGTTACTTGCCTCTTCTTAGAACACTTTCGGCATTGCAAATGTCTCAATGGATAACGGCTTTGAGTTCATGATTTCAATACTTTCAATTTTATTCCTTTCTTCAGAGTTATTATCGTATGCTAATATGAAACATTTGTAATAGGTACCAAGAAAGAAAGCAGTTCCAAATGTAACTGTAATAAGAGTAGTTACTTAGTGTGGCGGATTTGGCAATTAATTATTGTATTGTGTGCTTTAAGACTAGACGGATTAGCTAAAACGTGACAAGTAGTTGTATCGAGTACAAATCTTCCTCTTCTTCATATTATTAGTTCGTATATTATGGTACAGTATCGTAGTATTCCCGAGATTATCGTAATAATTTTTTTAACAGAACAGTAACAAAGCTTTGTCTTGCCAATTTATCTTTATCTTCTATGTAGACTCCGAGTTCTTCGTGTCTTTATTGATAATACTTTTACGCCTTAGTCTACTCAATTTAAATGGCTACTTATAAAAACGTCAAGTTATCATATTTTATACGCGATAACATGAGGACACCGCAGCATAGCTCATTGTTCACGCTGGTCACAAACACAACCATAATTCTTTGTTTGTCCTTGAACTCAATTGGCAGTATTTATGAAGCTAACAGGAATCGTGTCAATGCAAATCGCTTGGAAGCTGCTTGACTACTGACTGACAATGATGATCTATGCTTGACGCCAGTTAGAAATTACGTATTTTAAAGTCATAAAATTATTATCAAAGACTTTGTAAGGGTAGACTGACAATACAAACCTTTAGTGATAAATCCATTGAAACCAAATTTTGCGCGGGAAATTCGTTACTAGCTCAGGTCACGGGTTCATCGGCAAAGTTCTTTCGATCCATGTGATAAATGAGGAGGCGAATTGTGAATAGAATTCTTTGATTTAAGTAGCATCGTTTAAAAAATTCTAGGAAATTATCGATCTTTGAACTTTTGTGTTCACTTCCCCATTTGAGTCAATAATTACGCTACTGCGTCATAAGAGTAACGCAATGTACTACACCTTTTAGTTCGAGTGGGATGTTACGATAGAAAAAGTGACCATGAGTGAATTACTCATCCGGATTCTTGTATTGATGCCTTTAATGACATCAATTTCTGACGTATCCAAAGCGTTAGATGACGACGTGCTTTCGGTACTTAATAAGCTTTTTGTATCTCACTTATATAACAGTCCTTATTTTTTCGCTGACGTTACGTAGCAAATGAGTAGGTACCTACTGAACTTTTTAGTTGATACATCCTATACAAAGAGGTTTTACCTTGACGAACTGGTGTCTTTGTAGAAATAGTCTTCCTGACTATCATGTTAAGTGAACGATAAATATCAACTCGTCTGTGTATGTTGTGTCAATTGAGATTAAGGTCACTTGCATATCATTTTGGTTGTTTTTAAATATTCGTTTTCTAGCTATTTGGCAGAATTATGTTTTATAAAACATTGTCTGTCGTTATATTCAGTTAGATGTCAAAATAGCACGCTTTTTTAAATCTTCATAATAATTATATTAAAATTTAAATTATTTTCATAAGTACTGACTCATCTTGCTCAGTAAATTTTTACTTACCGCGCATTGCTTTATGGCCTGATTTGAACACTTACTAGGTCAAACTGCCACAGACATCGTTGCTTCATAATATGTGACACAAATTATTTGTAAAAACCCACCGGACCAACAACGGTATCCTAACGTTTCTTCTTAATATTGTAAAAATGGCCTGCTTTTGTGTAATAAAATAATTGTGTTCAGTCCCTCGTAGAATGAATGGATCATACCTTAAATATAGTATAGTAAAATTCATGTATTTGTTAGGTAAGTTTAGCGAGGCAGCATCTATTTTACTGTAGAAAATTTGAAGATTAGAAATTTTCAATATAATCTGTGACTAACAGTGAACCGTAATGACCTTTTACACTTCATTGACATCGTAGCGTAATTTTGTTTGTTCTATGTATTTCGTAACAGAGTTCAAACATTAGCGATTACGGGACTAAAAAATTGACTGAAAGTAGAAGTAGTGGTACCTTAAAGTAGAAGAAAGTAGTCTTAGTAAAACATTTTATAGGAGTATAATATAATCTTAATTACCAATAATGTTATCAACTTGTAACTTTCAGGAGTTTCAAGTTAAAAGTTCTACGTTATATTGTACTATGTTATACTATCACTTACTATACTAGAAATAAGCACTACTTCTAATTGAAAGTGAAGCGGTTGGTGTGGGCACTAGACCATTCTGAGGTGCGCACGGCCTCATCGACTCCTACCTACCTGTATTGGTATAGTTCTCTTCTTATCAACAATATTTCGTTCGAGTAACCCGCGGTCCGAAGGTCTAGTTAGCTGGATGTGCGCTAAGTCCGGGTGTTGTGAAATGTGAAGGCCGCCCGCCGATACAAACTTCACTTGTCAGTCCCTGTGCCATTTGTTTCGGGTCTAATTGATGTTCCTTTATCCACGTTGTCTAGACAGTCTTAGTTCTATTCGAAATATCAAGGTATCTTTAATCTTCTCATACCTAAATCATTATCTTATTAGGTATTTAAACGTATTATATTTTTTGACCAATGGATTTTCAAGAAGTCACTTTTTTCCTTATGAAAATATTATGATGGCCGTTGTCTTTTTTGGTCGTTTATAAACTTTAAATTTTTATGCAACCTCGAGCTATCGTCGTGTTGATTGAAATTAGTTTATGGATTATGTTATGATCAACTGCGTGTATATTAATCTACATTGTAGTTTCTATCACCTGGTAATTTTCTCTAGTCTTGCCCTATTTTTGTCATGTGTAAATACATTATCATATTATTATATATAAAAATGACATACATCACTGGAAAATAATAATAATAAAGTATTTCCTAATAATAATAATAATCAAGTATCATACGTAATACAATAGACAACTTATAATTTAAGCTATGACTGAATCTATAACATAATATAATTTTAAGCTACTTTGGACTCTTACAACAAACATTTAAACGTTTCTTGACATATCGTTTATGATCGATTGTTCATGATGAATATCGATGTTAATTTGTAATATTAGTTATCGGATGACATTAAGATGTTTATCACTTTTCTTTCCAGTTCACAAGGTTATCTTCATTTTAACAGTGTATGTTATGCAATGTGTATGAAACAATACAATTAAAATAAGTTGTAAAAATATATTATGCAAGTTGAATTTATAGTAAGTATGAAAATATTTTGTCATCAAATTTAAAATAGCTTGCTACACTAATAAATATGCGGATGTGAATATGTCGAACGATGTTAAAATCTTGTTTTGATAGAACATACTACATTCCAAGACCGATGGAAAATAATGATGTTACTAGGTGCACGAAAGGCGTGTAGGTGTTCGATCATAAGAATCATGAGCATCAGATAGCACCATGTTTGGGAAAATCTTATTATAGGTACCTACAGGAACTAACGAGTCGATTAAATTTTGCACGGGAGCAATTTACATATTGGTAATTTTTATTTATAAACAATATGTGATTTACAATTTATCACTTTAGTTATTTACTTTGAAAAGCTAAATAAAAATCTAATAATATAATAATACATACAATTTAATATAGATTTATTTATTTGCATTCCACGCCGGCGCGCAGCTCTATCACTACGTTGCTACCCGGGTTCATAGAATGTATGTAATTACGAGTTATTTTAATTTTCTGTTATCTCCTAAGATATTTATCCTAATTAAATGTTGGAAACCTAAAATGACTAATATGTTTATAAAGATAGGTATTTATTTGCAAAAAAGCAATTTTCCTTATTTGAATATTATTAAAATGGTGTACCTATGTGAGTTAAGGATAACAGATATGCTGTCGCGATAATTAGTTTTAAAGCTTGGGGGGAGGGCATTATATTGTTTACGTATACTCTTGTAATCTTAACTACGTAATATTAATGCAGCACAGCTTAGAAAGCTCTCAAAACGCCCGACTTTTTTCGACTACCATTTATAGCGTTTGCTTCAAACTAATTTCTGATAATTTTACCATTTAAACATCATCTAACGATTTTATTATATAGTAAGTATTTTTGTGGCCTAAGTTATCAATCCTAGATAGGTATATGCTGTCGCGGATAACAATTGCTAGATGGCATTGCGTGATCCACGTCACTGCAAAACGAACACGGGCAATGACACAATTAATTGTAAAATATATTTAACAGAAAACTATTTCATTATTATTATGCATTAAAAAACTTAAAATAGGCTTTGTCTACGAATGCTGCACACATTGCGGAGTACGTGTGTTATCAAGAAATACATTGTTTTTGTTTAGATGTGTTCACATCACTTACCGGACTTTTGGTGTCCATTGTTATGGGTTATCCTTAATTTGATTAGTCACTAATATTTCGTCACTGAACACTGCATTCACTCGGTCCACATTTCTGCTAGATATCGTGCCTCTTCAGCGAATTTAAGTTAGCCTCTCTCGCGATCTCCGTGTGGCCGGCGACGTAGTACGCGCCCGTTCCAACCGGCAAAGCGACTAGAGTCGTACTGAGAGCATTGCAACAATCACCAAGGTTTATATATATGAGGTTGCAAGCAAACGATTTAGACACTAAAGTTTGTTTTTAATGCTCTGACATGAAACAAGTATGTTTCAGTTTTACATTTTGTAAACATTTTACGATTTTGTTTCACAAACTTTTTGTTTCGGTCTATTTTACAAGGGTAAATAGTCTAATACTGAAATATTATACTCATGTAACAGTTTAATATATTGTTATTTTTTTAAATATAAGCAATCGAAACGTTTTGTTGTAATTTAACACAGATTTTTTGGGATGTCTTCGCATACTAATGAGAGATTTTTGTCATAATAGGCATTACTTATTTCAAACCTTGTTCAATTGTCAACAACTAAAATTGAGCTATTCAAAACAATCCTTCAATATAGCAATTTTGGGTCTAAAATACGCAAAAAGGACTCAAAATCTAAGAATTGAAGCTAATTTTGTAAATGGACCGCTAATAATTTATGAAATGACTTACATAAATTACATTCAAGCCTCGTGAATTCTGTTGTAATGTTTACTCTAAAAGGCTACGAGCTTGAAATAACGTACGCACAAAAAGTTGGTGCACCGTATGTCCTTACCTTACAGGAAAATTCTAGAGGTCTGTACGAGGTGGTTTAAAGAAGCAATACAGAAGCTAAGTCACGTTGCTATTTGCTACGGGTTCTTATGACGCACTCCTGATCGTTGCAACACCGCCAACGGGCAAGGACACGTGTTCTATCTTTGAATTGAATCATGCAGAATTCGGAAGTGCCTTAATAATTTGATATCTCTTACGTGCTGCAAAGAAGGGTTGCTTGATGAAATACATCGGCCACGATGATTCGAAAACCAAAATTTAATAAATATTTGTTTGTAGGTACCTATATTGCATTTTTGTGCAATGATGCTATTCACATAGCCAAAAATTTAAAGATATCTTGGGGCTCTAGCTCACACGCTAGGATTCCTTATGATTTAGGGTGGGGATACTAGGATACCACCCTCACAATTTACAGTGTAAGTTGCATATGCATATACCTATTATGTTAATTTTTGTCGCCGACTTCGTTCACGTGGTTACTTAACATATTAACCAAAATAAAATAACAACACGACCAACTTTGTCATTGCAACAACACTATCCCTCGCACCTCATCATCGCTACGATTGTCATTGTAACAATTACCGCTATTACAAGAAGCAGTATCTTCTCTACTTTCTTATTCGTGCAGCAAAAATGCGCTAATTGTCATTGAAACTTTATTCCTTTCTGGCGAAGAGTCGATATTACTTTTTGTGATTGGGTTAAACGTAACGACCCTAAACTTTTACCTACCTAAATACAACACGACACGTGTACCTACAAATTGATAGTTATACGAATTATACATCCACAATAAAGTTTAAAACGAAGAAAAGTTCCTTTTTTATATTTATAATAACTATATAATAATTTATCACGTTTATTCCGAATATAACATTGTAGTTGTGATTGCTAGAATCCCAACGATTCCCCGGTCATTAGAACGTGTTGGTAATCGGCGCGTAATCGTGTGAAGGTATTATAACACCACGCTATTGAGCACAACAGTTACTGCAAGGTTTAACAAAAACTTATTCGTTAAACAACAAAAGATTGAAGGCTTACTTAATTTCCCAGTCACACGCTTAATTCCACTTTATATTGGAATATACTCTTAATAGAATATCATAATATGGATCCATATTAAAATTCCTTTTATTTCATCGTATTTCAGTTTTAGGCAATTGCTTTTTATATTATACCAGGCGACCCGCCCCAGCTTCGCGCGGATGCAATGCTGATACTAAACACACTACAGAAAAACTGTAAACGTTTATACATGTAAACCTTCCTCTTCAATCACTCTATCTATTATAAAAACCGCATCAAAATCCGGTGCGTAGTTTTAAAGAAATCATACGTAGGGATATAGGGACAGAGAAAGCGACTTTGTTTTATACTATGTAGTGATGCGGTAATATCCCAGTACTTGAGAATTAGCCTCTTAGAGTTCTCCATAAAGTTGAAGTTTACCAACCCGCACTTGGCCAGCGTAGTAGACTATGGCCCTAAAACTCTTCTCAAATGGGAGGAAACCAGACACAGTAACACACTAATATCATTTTTATATAAGATTACCTACGATACTATTTAACAGAGAAATAAGGTGATATCGTGTTTATTGTTATTTTATTCCCTTATAGTAGGGACACACTAAACTTGACCATTGTATACTAAAGCCAATGCCCTAAATTTTAAAGGTTATCGGTTATATTAGGAACTTGTATTTTATTAGATTAGTGCACAATACATTTGAATTTTTCATCTGCTAACAAATCGGTTGACATAAAATATACAAAGTTAATGATATGTCTTAACATTTCTTTTATTCATCAACACTACAATATCCTTACTTTAATCCGCATACCGACTGGGGTTTCCCAGATAGATTACGTTTCTATGGGGTCTTCGGATCCGGGGACAAATGGCCGGGTTTTTTGGACAGTCTAATACGACGATAAAGACGACAGTGTGAATTGACTGAAAAAAATTCAAGCTGTGTAGTATTTTTTTGACAAGTTATTGTCACTTTGTTTGTGATTAACTACAGAATTTATTAGTTAATCAAACATCCTTAACGTTAGCGTAAAAGGATGTTTGGACGAATTGAACGGCTAAAATGTTTTTCTTTTAATTTAATTTAATTAGTAGATTTTTTAAAATTTTATCTAACATTAATATAATATATACCTATTCCCAATGGGACATGATAACCTGAGTACCTAAACCTTGGTTGATACTCCGATACTTAGCATGAAACGACGCTGGCTAGGATCGCTTTATTTAATGGCCCTTCATCATTTTTGTTACATCTAAATCATAGTGTACGTACTCGCATATGTGTTTCTTGTCCAGTCTGCTTAATCGAAGTAGCATAATATTCATGTATATCGTCCTTGCGAGGAATGCGAGGTCATCACGCCTTCGTGGTCGTTCGCGTTCTTTCGTGGCGGTCCTCTTGTGAAACAATAATTGTTGTTTTAGAATCAATCATTCCGTATTCTATGCATGTTATTATGACGTTAGCTTGATGATCGCACCTTGTCCTCGCGGCCGAACCTGCACTAATGCGGGCAAACATCAATTAATGATGTGTTTATAAGGTCAATCTACTGTAGAGACCAATGAGTATAAATTGATGTAAATGAAGCAAAAAAATGCGTGAACGCGCTAAAGCTACTGTTAGGTCTCGCAGCAAAAGTCTATTAAACGTCTGCATTTTATCCGTATTGTCCGTATTGTCTGCATTTTGCAAATTCCTATTAAAATATATCATGTTAAATAGCAGCGAGAAAAGAATTTGCTCTTTTAGCATACATTTGAGTTTTCTAGACTGATTATGATAATGATATGACTGATTCTCAGGGACGGATCGACTGCTTTTAATTTGGGTACTTTGATCTTTATAGTTTGGACAAAAAAGCTTATACGTAATACATCGTATGAAACCGTGAGTGGCACCTAGGTGCTAATTTATTGAGTCATAAAGTCATTACTGTACCTAATTATATTACAGACTTAATGAAAGCTTTTGTATGACGTCATAATAGTCAATATCGTAAGTACTCGACAAAACTGGCTGAATACATTTTAATGACAACAAATCACATGAATTACACGTATAACCTTAACAATACGTATCAGTTCGAAAACCTTGCTACGCCATCATATTTATTTAATATCCGTTTACGTAAATACGTAATTATTGTTGTATCCTGTTATGTAATAGGTAAAGTTGATTTATCTCTTTTTTTTCATTCTGGTGTTAACAAAATTTACTCTTAGCTATGTTCTTTAATTTATTAACTGTATTACCTACACTTGATATATTATGACATTTTTACGGCTGTTATCGAAAACTACATCAACTTAAGCTGATCTCGTAAGTACAGCTTTAAGACATTTTTCACCAGCTTCTGTTGACGTTCTTTTAGCCTTGCCAATCAATATTAACTCCTTGCTGTTGGAGGTAAAAGGTAAAATCGCCCTTTATTCTGTATAAATAGGTCTTTACCATTCTCTCAACGTCCAATTACCAATACGAGTAGTGTATGAAGCAGTAAACATTTTCCCTCTCTTTGTCCGTGCAGATTCACTCACACCGCTCAGTTCTTGTGGTAACTTAAATAAGGCTGACTTTTAGAAAAGCAAACAAGCCGCTTTAAAATATTATTTTCTATTTATTTAATTTAATATTCTTGCCCACACATTTATGGTATAAGACAAATACAGACAGATACCAATGAAAGAGCATAAAGGTATCTTATTGCCCCAAGAAATTACTTCTAGCAGACTTGTTAACGGAAAATGGTTATCAAAAGTTAGGTTAGTGTGTACATAACTATATGGTATATATGTTTATGTATTATTATATGCCAATAACTGTTGCCAAGGGGTCCAAGAACTATTAGTAAAGCAAACTAGAGATATTGATTCTTCGATGACGATTGAAATTTCGATGAATTGATTTCTGTGATTTAACGAACTTCAAATCTAAAAGTAATCCGATGGGAATCAGGTTGTATATATATTTCCATTGTGTTTAAAATAAGTAGTATATTATTATGACTTTCTAATGTATACTCAACTATAAAAACGTATGAAGCGAAGCATTTGAAGGTCCGACAAAATGGCAGGCCGCAATTTAAACCTTTGGGCTATGTTGCTGACAGACAATCATGTACCTACTTGTATAATGTTGACTTTATGCTCGTACTGTGCAACAAAAGATTATGAACACTAATATTAAGTTAGCAAAGATTCGTGTGGGCACTTTCCACATCAAGCAATTTTGTTTAAATGTGTAGAGCAAATGCTTACAGTTATGGCTAATTTAATTATTATTTGGTATACCTAGTATTTATATTAGCGATCGTATAACAACAAATGACTTCAAGAATCTCACTAAAAGATTACTTCCTAAAATTATATAATATCTAATTTATTAGATCTCATTGTGTTGGGTACTGTGTGAGTTGGTATTTAAATTCTACGAAAAATCCAAGAACTATGGAAACATAGGTTGCACGTCATACATTAAACATAAGCGCCAGCTGTGCTCCTTAGATTATAATCAACTGCATAATAATATGGCAAAATGACAGGAGGGGGCACTTGACACAATAAAGTTTTGGTACATCTTGATAAATTGTTTACAGTTACGAGTTCCACTGCGGCAAACATTGCGGCCACGAGACCTGTCTGTGATCATTAACAAGCGTCACCTAAAAGTTGGCATCAAAGGCCAACCTCTCATTATTGATGGAGAACTAGATGCAGATGTAAAAATGGAGGAGTCAACCTGGGTGCTACAAGATGGCCGTAATCTTCTTGTTAATTTAGAAAAGGTACTGGAATTATTTAAGTTTGCTATTCATTTAGAACTTTTTTTCGTGTAATTTTATTTGTCCTAATTTCAACACACAGGTTAATAAAATGAACTGGTGGAGCCGACTGGTCAAAACAGATCCGGAAATATCTACTAAGAAAATAAATCCAGGTAGGTACCAGAGTAAATATATTTATAACATCAATTTAGTATTCTTTTTGTGTCAAATATAAAATGATTGCTAGCCAATTTATTTAGCACTAACAAGTATTACATTAAATTAATATTTCATTAGAGCCGTCAAAATTATCGGACTTGGACGGTGAAACCCGAGGACTCGTTGAAAAAATGATGTACGATCAGAGACAGAAGGAAATGGGTCTTCCCACTAGCGACGAACAAAAGAAGCAGGACGTTCTTAAGAAGTAAGTGGCGTATAAAAATAGTATATTATTTGTTGTACATTTTATAGGACTTATGATAGAAAGGTAATTTTCAAACGTAAGTACTTTAAATATTACATAACACACATGAATTATAGGAACTTATATGTTTTCTACTGGTTTTTCCGCGAGATGACTTTTAATTCATTTCACTGAGGCATTCAACCTCCCAGCGTCCCAGTTAAATTTGTTATCGATAATGATTCGAATAAATACATCTTATAGTGATTGTAAGCTTGCTTTCGTAATCTGTTACTTGTTTGCTGTCGTATATCGAATTTACGTCATCTGCATACCAGAAATAAATATGTACCTACTTACTTTTATTTTTTATTTTTACAGGTTTATGGAACAACATCCGGAAATGGATTTCTCAAAGTGCAAGTTTAATTAAAAGCAGAATAGTTTTACGCAATATGAAGAAATATGATTTGCATGATTGCAGTTGCAATATTTCGTTAATGTTCTACGCACGAGTACCTATTTAAAAATTAGGGTTTTAATTAAAATAGTTCATATTGTGAACTGACACTAAAGTGTTTTTAAAAACGATGTTTGAATGAAAAATTTGTAAATCTCACGAGGCGGCATTTGTTAGGTACGAACAAAGAGCAAGTAGGTACCTACTTGAATTTCGTACTCTTTTAATTGAGACGAGTTAATGGCTATTGGTAGGTAATTGCATACTTATTTCATAAACCAACACAATGTGTATTTTTTTTGCCTTGTCGCTGCTTCATAATAAAATAAAATATTATTGGTACACTCGTTTTTGTGTGTTATTATGTGTGGGACTGCGGGGTGACTTGTCTGCATGTCCACCTGGATTCACCTTTACGCTGGATATAGTGCTAAATCTATTTAGTAGGGTATCCCAAGAGGGGATTTTTTGATTTACTCGCGTTCGTCAGATTACGATATAGGGGATACATTGAACCCTGGTGAGTACGTCCACCAAATGTAAGCATTGCCCTCTATAATATAGAGGCGCGCTTGTAGAGCGACCGCTCAAAATATAAAAAAAAATATTGTAATTTGTCTTCCTTCCTTATTTTTCTTCCTAGCTAATCTTTAAAATACAGTAAGTCTCCACGACTATCAAGTAAATTCACATTTCAAGTTCTGTAGTGTGTGCTCTCCAACTAATTGTATAGGGTTTTTTCAGTCGTTCATTATAATCATAATACTTTTCGTATAGCTACTTCGAGTTTGTTAACAGCTTAATTTTATTGAATGTCACCACAAAATGTCAACAATAAAATTTAATTAAACACGCAGTTTATTGTTTAGGCACTAAAGCTATGTTTAGAAGACATTCGTTTCATGGCAAGATGCTTGTAGGATTAAAGTTTTTTAAATTATTTTACTTTCGCTTTTTAAAATACGCGCGAGTATGTAAACAGGATTTTACATGGTATGGATATTAATACGTATACAACGCTCTAGAGAACTGGAAAAAGCCTTTACTTTTTGGCATAGTCATGACAAAAATAGAAACTACGATCTCATCTTAGAAATTTCATAATGAGTAATAGAAAATTACACGACAGTGGATTCGTATAATATTTTGACTGTTAGTTTGGTCGTTGGATTTGTAATCTATGGAGTCGTGGGCATAGAGTCTGTTTAAAACGACGTCTAGTCGTGTCTGTCAGCTGTTAGTATTGTCATCACTCTCTTCTATCAATGTCAATTATACGACGACAATTTTATTGACATTAATCAAAAGCTATCAAGAGAAGAGAAATGTGGAATTGCGAACTGGTGGAAATCGAGATTGACCAAGCCAACAACTTTTGTTGTTATTTTGTGACGAACGTGCTCGAGCTATTACTATAATAAAAAAATTCAAATAACTATTTACCTATAATCTTATCATAAATTTTCATGTGCTAAAAGTAAACGCTAGCCAAACATAAAATGGGAAGAACTGTGTACTCGCCGGAATATTGTCTCCAATATTTAGAGCAATATGCGTCGCAAGAAGTCTTCGTTATCGGATTAATTTTGGGCCAAGTATGTACAAATGAGTTCTTCAGGTAAGTAATATCGTGATAATTTTTATGAACGAAGCTTAAAATCGGTAAATATGGTTGTAGGTGACGAATGCTCGGGAAAGTGTTATACACTTAGCCCGCACACCAGAAGAGAAGAGTACAGACACGGCTTCAGAAAGTAGTTATCCTATAGAGAAAACAGAGCCAGTGCAAAATCTTTTGGGAGTATCAGAAGCATGGGTCGCCGATCACGCCAAACACGTCACCAGAATGTTGCCTGGAGGGATGTTTGTTCAAGGTATTTAAGACACTTATTCTACTGCTATATTTAATAACAAAGCTAATTAAATAAATAAATAACACACACTACACAGCCCTACACTAGGATTCCCTGTGTTGGTGCCATGGACACACACAAAGATAATTACAGAAACAGCTAGACAGAGAACAGAAATTCAAATTTTTATCAGGTTGGAGATTGAACCGGGACCCTTCAAATGATGGGCTGGTGTGGTAACCACTACACCATGCAGATTGTCAAAATTATGTCTATCTCCATTGTACATGTAGCATTACTTTGTCCATGTGTATTCAAAAAATGCTTACAATGTCCCATCTCTTTAATTTTATTATACTTAAATGTTTTAAGTTTGTGTGTTGTGTTAATTTCAGGTATTTTTATTACGAGCGATGAAGATATTTTCGAAGATCCCAATTACTTTAGCAAAGTAAAGACAGTGTTAAACTACACCCATAAAGTATTGATTAGTAACCAGTATATGTATGGAAACTATCCACATTCCAATGAAAGGTTAATTTTACATATGTCCACAAGTACTAAAGTTTTAACATGTAAAAGTGTTGAAGTTGGGTCTACAAATAAAACTGCAATGAAGCCAGTTGATTGGAAGTTTTTGTCCAAACCTCAACAGTGGCAAAGACTTGATTGCTATTATGAGTTTGATGAAATGTACCCTGTCATTGTTAAGAAGAGTGGAATATCTGTGAAACAACAATTTCAGGTAAGTTTATCAACCATACATTGTTACTGTGACTAATTAAAGATTGTTTTAATTTCCAGTTAGCAATTTATTTTGGTTGAATATAATTTATATTTATATTGTTATAATAAATATTTTCTTCCTTTAACTTCTTAATATCAATAATTATAAGTGCTACAGTGCTAATAACAAAGCAAGAGATATCTACTAAGAAAGTGTCCTGTCAATGTGCTTTTGCCACAGCAACATTAAATAACAAACAGTCTACTGTTTCAATCTCTAGTGTTTTAATCTCTAGATTGATCAGCTATACCTGGACTTGTGTGAATGGTAGAATTCACTGAATATCACATGCTCTGAACAGTCAATGCATTTAGTTGATGCTGATGACCACCAATCATCGAGAATTCACTTAGGTCATTCAATACTTACTGAAATATTGATCCTTTCACAGCAAATATTGGAGTCCGCTCATAAAGCTATTGAATCTAGCGTCATGTTCATTGATGGAGAGCTAAAAGATGGTTCAGAGGCGCTAGAGCAGCTGATAAAGAAAAAGAAGTCTAAAAACAGCTGTAAAACTACACAAGATACACTTAAATCTATGCATGTGTCTTTGTTTGTGCCATTTGTGAGTATCTTTATTTATTTAAAACTAGCTGAAGTTTGATTTTTAATATGCAATTTGGACAGGACCTGCAACATTGCACCTCTGTGGAAACTTGAGATTTCGTTGATTAATTTCTTGGAATTTTTGTAGGAAAACTCAATGCCATAAGCTGTTGAATACTTGGAATGTGATGGCAGCATACACTTTAGTGGAGTAGTATCATCAAGTATATTCATGTATCCTAAAGCTACAGTGAGTGAAACTATAACAGCAGTGAAACAAGATATAATAAGATCACTGGCTTCAAGATTCACCATGCATTGTGATGCACTCATTGATGACAATTTACTTCCGGAAGGTAAACTGAATATTTGTTTTTTAGTAAAAGAGGGAATTAAATAAAATAATTAAGGACACTTTGATAAAAAATATTTACACCATAACTTCATATAATTTTATAAATTTTCAGAAAAAGTATGTTTCAATGAGCCTCCACGAAGAGTACTGGTTCCAGTTGGGTCACTTTACCTCTGTGACTACTTGTTTCCTGGTGAAGCACCTGCAGAGGCTCTGCTATCAGTCAGAGAGCTTTTGGACCTGAAAATTACTGAAGGAGAAGTTATTTGTGATGTTGAAACACCTGCAGGTATCAGTTAATTTTGTCAATATCTATAAGAAAAGTTGCTTTATAAAAACTTCATAAAGTCTGCCAACTTTAAACGTCGCATTTACACTTCGTTCCGTAGACATAATTTAGTTCGTTCATACCGAGGTTAACTGACTGGGCTTCATTAAATAGGGAAATCCTACAATAATAATATATTTTAGTAAATGTTACCGAATTTCAGATACCTCAGAGTTCGACGCGTTGGATCGGGACACTAGCAGCGAGGAGCTACTAGCGACACCGCAGGAAGCCAGCACGTTTATGTATATCACTGGGATTTGTTTTGCAATGTTCGTCCTACTAATATCCATTCTCGTTCATTATTATGATGCCATCGTCGCTGTACTCGGTAAAGTCGTTTCTAAGTCCTAGATATTGAAAGGTCATTAGCAGATTATAATATTTTGAAAACGGTGCGAAATGTATGAATTTATGAATGTTGCAAAAAATCCTTAATACTATAAAGCTTGGATGCTGTATGAACTGTAATTCCATTTAAAACAAACCATGATAATGACTCAATCTTATGTATTATAAAATTAAAAGTCCTTATGTTTACTTATCATAAATTTCACGCCATTTTTTAAATCAATTTACGTGTTAAAATATAAAGACTTATTTATTGTTATTGTGTGGTACCAATCCACATTGGAGCAGTGTGGTGTAAGAGGACTAGTGTTTCAGGGCTTACCCGGTTATGGGGGAGACCCGTGCCCAGCAGTGAGCATTAACAAAAGGATTGAAGGCATTGTGTGCAACATACTTTGGTGACGTTATTTTTAATTAATCAATATGGTTTGTTGCACTTATTTTGTACAGACCTTACTATAAATACAATATAATTTTTAATGAATAAATGATTATTTTTTTGTACATTAGCTGTATTTTTTCATAGGTTATAAAATGGTGGTGAGAAACTATTATAAAAAGTATTAACCTGCCAATAGGGTATTGGCAGATCTTAACACCGACTGCTGCACATTCTGTTTACTGTAGGTATACATTTGACAAATAAATAGTAAGGTATTTTAATTTGTGTAATTATACCGGGTAATTTTGAATTCTTATCGCAAAGTTCGCAAACCTTATCTTCGAATTCTTACCAAAATCCCCTCGATGGCCTGCGTTAGCGCATTCGGGAACTCTGGAATCTCCTGTGGAATGCACTGCACTGGTGTTCGCTGCGCCATCTAGCGATCATTGAAGGTATTTATCGTACGGGAGTTAAGTACTTCTGTATAATGCTGGATAGATGGCGTGTCGAAACACATGCTACGGAGTGTGTGTAAGGTTAGCAATATACGATAAAATATTGTTGTACATATAGATAGTACGTACCAGCTATACGGTGTACGAAAACTTAATACGCGTAACAGAGAGGTCCGATAACGAACCGAAATCATTCATGACATGTAAACGGACCGCTTTATAACACTGATAAAAGGAAGTGGTGACAACAGACAGATGCACGCTGTTGTAGAGTTAAATTTCTTAGTTCATACTCACTCACACGCCGATTTCTAATTGAACGAGTTATACTATTAACTATACCGTCAAATTACGACAATAGTGTTTGTATTTGTAATTGAGTGAAATATGTTTTAGTGCTTCTAACGTGTAGTGTAACATAATAATGAATTAAAATGTTTATGAGAACTATTTATATTCACCAAAAAACTACGAGCTTCGGTAGATAAATGTTGCGTGATTAATTATTCAGCTAACCGGTTTTTATTGCGAGTTGTTTATTGTGATATCGCAGTGAAGATTGATTGTTTATAATGGCATTCTCGCTGAATAAATTGAAGAATATTTTAAATTCCAACCGGGACAATCAGTTGGCGGGAAGTGGAAGTTTAGATCCCGAAATTGGATTCAAATTAGCCTTGCATCCAGTCAGCAAAAATTTGTATGTGACTGTTATTGGCGCCCGGCACCTCCCATCCTTATTTGGGCTGAGTCGTGCCCATGGATATCTTGTTAAGGTAACATCCTGTACCTGTTCTATTTTTAATGTTTAAAAATAATATACCTACCTATGTTTCAGTAGTTAGGGACCAGCATGAATAATAACATTAATAACAAGTAGGTACGTTACCGACTACCTATATAGGTATATAGGTACAAGTTAGACACAAATAGGTACGTAGTAGGTACAAGGCAGGACATAATTAACACTTAAAATAAATTTTAGGTAGGTACCTAGGTACACTACCTACCCATTAGGATTAGGTATTATACAGGTACCTATATAGGTAGCAACTAACTTGATGAAACGAATGTTTCAGTGCCTTGGTAAGTACCTACTTGGTACTTAGTTACTTGAGACTTGAGTAGGTAGGTATCTACCTAGGTATGTGATTCGCTTCAAAATAATAACGTCATTAGCTAGCCAAACTCCTTTGTAAATTACAACCATTTCGTTTAATAGGTGCGAACTTCAATAAATGCGGCCTGACGGGTACCGGTAATTTCACATCCGTCTAATTGTTTTTCTAATTAAGGCCGCTGGCCGCTGACCGCTGTTAGGTACCCAACCTAAGTAGGTAGGCTGACTTCCATCGTTCTGCTCATTACGTGTAAAACCAAACAATTACAAACAATAAAGAATGTCTGTCGGTGAAAAAAGAGCAAACAGTCAATAATGACTTAAGAGATGCAAATAAAAAAAATGTGATTAGTAGGTACCTAGGTATATAGACTACTGGTAGATTAGATGAAATTTAAATTGACACCGTGGTCCATTGACAGGTATGGGTGATGGATCTCTATACAAGCGAAGACCTAGAGCATTCTCCACCATGCTGTTCCATTACTGATTAGTGGCGGTGGCCCGATCCGTGTCACTACAAATACCTATCTAACTTACCTTACGAACAGAATACAATCCCATACAAATACGGGAGTAGGTAGGTATTGACCAAAAGGACGGTATCGATATTGAGAAGTTTCTATTGACGTTTAACCAATCTTACCTACCCTTGTGACGAGAATGAGATCCTGTGTCAATAGCAATACGCTTTACTATTCTTAGAACAAATATTTGATCTTTTTGCAATTTTTAGATATTTTGAACGAAAATAGATTATTATTATATATTTACGATAATAATACTATCGACATTTTTCAAGTCAGCAATTATGGCTAACTAGCCTACCTACCTAGAGAAATAATAAATAAATCGATAACTCTTCACACTCACACAAACACCCGGCCCGAGAACAGAAATTTAAATTCATAATTTAAACTCCTGCTTCGCTGGGAATCGAACCCAGGACTCTTCAAATGGCGGACCGGCATGGCAACTCTACACCACTAGGGTCGTCAATCTACGGATTCGGCTCCTGGTCAATGGTTTCCTTACTCTACACTTATATACTACTAGCTGTGCCACGCGGTTTCACGCGCGTTATGAATAGTAACCGTAATGCTTGAAAGCCTATAACCTTCCTCATGAATGTAGTTACTCGTAAAAAACATGCAAAATATATAAAAATCATCCCATGGCATTCCACAGGAACATTTTTTCGGGATAAAAACTATCCTAT
>DWAV01000158.1:0-26150 GCA_018231305.1 Noctuana lactifera
TAAAGAAAAAGTTTTTGTGACCAAAGTACCTACTCAGCTGCATACCCAGTGTCATAATCCTATGCACGCCGCTGGAGCCATGTCTAGATATTTATATCATTACACAATGTACCTACCTACTGTTGATTGATGCATTACGTTCGCAGATAGATCAAATTACTTTTGTTATGATAACATTGGCTAAGTAGTGGAATCCGGATGCCTTGTGTAAATCGAAAACAAGAACGTCGAATATGTTTACGTAACATCAGGATGTGTCGGCTATAATTTAAGTCGTCGCGTGTTACGCTTACTTTTTACATTTAAAAATTGTCGTACGTACAAACTTTATACCAGTTCAGGAAATGACCTGGTTTTATAATCTGGCGGCTAATAATTCGATCGACATGGCCCTAGCCACTGTTGGCAAAGTTCTACGGGTCAATGTACAATAATTGAAGGTTTACTGCCATAAGTCATAAAACTAATCAAAGGCCATAAGTGGGTGAGGTGTATACAGTCCAATTACGGTGCTACTTTTGAGCGACTTATGCCGCAAGGATACCGTATTGGGAATTGTGAAAGTAAAAATTTAAAATAATAAGGAATTGTATCTATCATATAATTATATTTTACTTGTGATGTGTTACATATACTACTACAAAATTTAACCATGTAAGTAATAAGTATATTATGTAGTGTATTCCAAAATATACTTACCTAATTTATAACAATTGTATTTCCCTTTTTGTAGTTTCATTATTACCCAAAAATCGTTATTTATACTAAAAAGATTGCATTTATATTTGTTGCGTTTTGTAGGATTTATTAGCAATACCCTTATAAATAATATGGATAGAAAATCAATCCATTAATAAGTGAAATCAACGTGTTTAGTACCTACCCATACTCTACTTTTATATCTCTTCGGGGAACAAAAAATAACATCTACTTAGTGGAAAAAATGTTGGTAATTAATTTTTATTTTATAACAATCGTAGAGTGTATAGATACACTACAGTTAACACGCGTTATGTCAAGCTAACGAGATTTCCAGCAAAATATGATACTGTAGGTATATAAATTCGAAATAATTATTGCAGTGTCGAAACAATGGCTGTCGCCAAATACTTTACGACAGCGACACATGAGAACTTGAAATTCAAGCTTGATTTGCATACTTTTCATAGTGGATTTGCATAAAAAATAGTAAAAGTGCTAATTAGGTAGAGAATATTATTTTTGGACTTTGGAATTAAAACAATGCAACTACATTAATGATTGCAGCGTAGTTATGCATTTGCAGTTGCTTAAGAACATAGTGGAAGGATTTGTCACCAAATACATACAAATATTACAAATATAATCACTGTTTATACAATATTTATGTCAAATGATAAATATTCTATTTACATTACAGGGTAATCGTCTCGTAAGATGAGGACAATCAATTTGCATATCTTTAACAAATGCGCACATCACCCTCCATTATCACCCAGCTCATAATAAGGTTACCATATTTACTCGCACTAAGAGCTTCGGGTACTAGGCTCACTCGGGATACCTACCTACCAACGAGATTATAGTCTGTTATTGTTTATTCATGAAGAATTTGAGACACAATTTAATAATAACAGATTTCCCGATATTAAATCTCGTAAGTCTCCTAGGTACAGTGATGTGTCATACCTTAACGTTAATTTCCAAATAACTTAACCGGATTCAATGAAATTTTGTGAATTTTTTTAAAATCTTGCACTTGATGCAGCTTAAAATGTTAATGTTTTCTTTTAAAAAACGGTGTAAATTGTGTACCTACAAAAATGCGATACAAACGCAATGCGGTCTATAGGACATCTGCCTGGACGCATTAGAACTAAAAAACTAAAACGATGGCATAGTGATACTAATTAAACAATAATTTATTATAAAAGTATTTGACTGAACAGTGTATTGAAGTGCTTGAAATCACAAATGAGAGTAGATAGTTTTTATTGTTATAATAAGATTGAGTTGTTTGCGAACGAATAGTATTTGAAGTGTAGGCGGTGCGCATGTTCTTTGTAACTTTAAGATACTTTTTATAACACGTGATATCTCAATTAGGACCAACCTAATCAATCAATAATGTTCATGACATGTTAATTTATTCATTTGTAAATTGTAAAAAACAAATCGTCAAACAAAAAACAACTCTAAAACAATGTTTAAGGCACAACAGGATTGTAATGCGAACCAAAGTTGAATTCACTGTCCTGTAGTCGTCTTCTTTAGCATAATAAAATGGATTTAAGCTAGTAAGCAAGTCCGAGTGCTAAATATAGGTAATTATTTTGAACTTCATGTGATCCGTCTATATTATGGGAAACTAAATAGTTTTTACCTCAATTCAACCACATGCCAATAAAATTAATATAGGTATTTTACAAATTACCAAGAACTACGGATACTAACAAGGTACCTATAGTTAGTTACACAAACAAATTTTGTGAGTCAGTAAGGCGGCTCTTCTATTCTCTACGCGGCGGCGTCAGTGAACTGTTGACCCCGCTTGGATCCTAACAACAGATTACTATAAGCGAACTTGACCGCCCACACTTATCATACTTTCATTAGATGCATGAAAGAACGAGATGAAAATGCATTGTCGCATTTAGTATTAATACAAGAAGGAAGTAAGAAGGTCGCCACATTAAGTATCTAGTCGCATATCTATAGTTAAGCAGTTAAGCCACGACGCAAGACTTTCGATTTTATCGAATGCAAATGTAAAACAATACATACGCAAATGATGTAATTAGATATTTGGTTTTCAGTTTCGTACTATGAATAGAAGGTTTTTTTTAATTATAAGCGAACTATCGGTAACAGGAACTACATTCGCGTGAAAAATAAATTAAACATCCTACCTAGGTATAACCCCAAAAATTTAAATTAAGACCGAGAATAATTTCAATTATACTAAGCTCATTAAAAATTGGTCCTTCAAATTCTAATTAGTACCTATAAATTTTTTAAGCTATTGGGAAGTTAGGGAAAATTTCAATTTGTGATTTGTATCTGATTAAGGATTGCTTACTATCTACTATTATTAACTATTTTGTTATAGGTATGGAATTAAATGTGATGTTATGCGACGCTTCTAACGATAACTTACTGGTCGAATTGCAATAAGTACCTAGTTTAAAAGTTAAGAGAGCATAAAGTCGTGACGATTTATTTTGAAAATAATATTTGTTGGTAATAATAATTTCCTGTAACACAAAGATGGTTGGGTAACAGGAATTTGTGAATGTGGTTTTGACAATAGCTAGTCATCAAAATAAGGAAAATATCAAAATAATGAATATAATCAAACCAGGAAATATTTTACATGATTTCTTACGACATCATTTTGTTAAGCTTTTCACTGGAATGATATCATAAATATCATAGAACACAACATGCAACTTTGCAATGCTGTTTAAGACAGTAATGATTTCAATATAATTCCATGAACCTATTTCAAACATTTTAAAAATAAATTATTATCTATTTTTTATAACACACCACATAATAATAGTCGTGCAATGCCATCGAAACATTAAAATATATAATACCTACTTAGATTCGCCGATTTATGCATTTTCTGTGGGATAGATTGACCGCCACAATCAAGGTACGAGTTGTTAATTCACTAACCAAATCATAGCCGTAACGCTATCACAGACAAAATTGCGAGCTAATTAATAAACAGGCTTATAAAGTCATAATGCAAGTAACGTTCTATAAATATTTATGACTTGTTATGAATGATGAGATGAGTCATGGGATCGTAATGGTGAAACGTTTCGTTGCAGAGGACGGTGAGGCATCTCTTCGTAGGTACGGTACGAGCCAGTATCGTGACCATTTCTGTAATTGTCAAAGGACGTTGACAATGCTGTTTTCGTGACGCAGTCAATTTCTCGAAAAATTATAAAGCTATATAAATTCTACTTGAATTTGGTATTAGAGATATTTGTATGGATGTGAACACAGAAGAACACAGTCTTGTCACTACAGCAGATACAATTCAAATAAGATGTTTTTATTAATTTCCCTGTTTTATTACATTTGTATAGATGCACAGGTATAGGAATTGAAACTTTCAAAATGCAATGAAATTTGGGATAACTGGAACTTTCTGGTACGCATTTAGAGACAATGGAGCAGTCTCACTGTAAACAGTAGATATGGTCACGTTCGGTATACACAGTGAGTGCAAGCAATTTACCGGGGAAAGCAGTCGGTAGAGCCGCGCCGTTAATCTCGCAGCTCCAACTCCAAGGTTAACTTTCGCGACCACTAGCCTTTCCAATACCTTCGATATACTTATGCATCAGAAATGCATCATAACTTCATATAATTTAACCTTATCGATCTTGACTTAGTTATAGGTGCTGTGAATAAGTAAGATATTTAAATTCTTTAGCTCTTTTAAAATCTTACTTACCTTCCTGAAGAATTAGAAGCACGGCCATCTTGGAAGCTTAAATATCCTTAATTTTATGAAAAGATTTTACTCAATGACTATGTTAAAGTTATTTCATGTGACACTTAGATAATATTGTTATTACACTGTTACAGCCAATTTAATCGTAAACAGGGTATTAAGAGGATATAAACATAGGTTACACAATGCCATCAAATCATTGTTTAACGAACAAAATGACATGTTGATGGTTTTATAATTATATAATAGCCGGCATCTGAAATTTGGAAGTGATTTATTGACGATGCGTATTAAGAAACTTTAGATATGTTAGATTTCTTTTTATTTTACTTCAACGAAGAGTAGTGACAATTACTTTTTAGTAACTACTTGTAAGATTCAGCAAAGGCTTTCTGTAATATTTCTATAATATGATCCTATAAAAATATTAGTCCCTAACTCGTACGTGTATGTATAGTTGATTAATACAATTAAGCTCAGTCAGATGCTATTATTCATGTTACAAGTGATGTGGGCTTCAGGTGTTTTCTATGTATATTATACTTATATACATACAATTTTGTCGCATACAGCCAATAAATAGTATTTCGAAGAAATTGCTTCGGACGCTGCGATATGCGTAATGTGGCCGCGTCACTCCACTTCACTGCTGAATGGATTGTGATTCATTACGATGTATTTATAGACTGCGGTATTCGGATAATTTACTACAAATACGATCTTCTCACGCCTACATATTATGTATATCAATGTCCATAAGAATTTTTATGAATTACTCCATGGGGCTAATCCAAAATAGGCGTCCACTATTTTTGTAGGTAATTTATTTTAATTATTATTTAATTGTTTAGCGCTTATTATTAAAACTAATAAATTACTAGCTTTCATATTTAAACCAACTAAATATAACTACGCATTTTACACTTCATTTTAACTAGGTAATTAATATCAATGTTATGTCATTAATCATTATGGTCAATATAGGTAGGTACTTAGTACTACTTAAGTATTTAACTTTACATAAGAAATATAATGAAAATATTTGTCGCAATTTTTGTAAGCAACCAATTGAAGAACCCCGACAAAACATTAGTAAGCAGACAAAGAAAACATTTATTTCTGATAGCACGAGAGTGGCCTGAAATACTTTACGTTAATAAAAATAAAGTAGAACCCTATCGCGTTCTCAGCATCCTCAATCCGAGAGTATTAGCTGCTTTTTGTATGTATTATTCATGTCCCAGCCCCACTTGTTCCTGCATTGTCTACGCGTCTGCAATTATGAAATTTATGTTTTAAGCCTTTAGGCAGATCACTGAATTAATGGAGGCTGACTCACCCATATCGTGCTTGAATAATCAAGGTTGTCCACTTGTTCGCTGGACTGATGCTGATTTATCGGACTCCTATCAATATTGATCGATGTGTCTGAGAATGTGATCGCAACTAGTCAGTAAAAAGTTTGAAAGACGCTTTGAGAGATTAAAACGGTGAGTATCAGTAACTTGAAGCGATTATGTTGCAAATTTGCCCAGACGTTACCTGATCCTATTTGAAAGTAACAGTTGTTAAAACGAAGTATTTATATATATATATTACTATTTTCTTTAACTCAATTTTAAATGTTTATTTAATTGTCTAATCCGGAAATAAGAAAGAAAATTAATTACTTTTTCTTTTAAAACAAAGGCTTATTGTATTTAGACAGATATAATCAATAAAGGCAACTTTGAAATATAATATGTAAAAATTAAGCAATAAAATTGCAGAACATAAAGACATTAATAAAACAGCAATAAAATTAAGTTTACAATTAAATAAAGTGAAGCGAAATCTTGTGATGAGAAATACGAGTATTTTGCCAATGCAGGACACGTCTCAATTCCATCTGCTCCGATAAAACACTCTTTATTAAAACCGTAATAAAAAACTTAAGTTACTTAAGCCAATAATTTTAATGCATGTCAATGTCGACGCTGTGTGGAGATGGCATTGAAAAAGAACAACGGCTTTTGTGCAACGAATTCTGTGTCAAAGTGCTTTCTATATTTCTATACCGTATACGGGGAACAGACGAAACAAATTATTGGATTTCGTAACAATTTATTTCTTACTTTTTGGTTGTAATTCGGTTTTTTTAATAATTTTTATTTCACAATTTTTAGTTTTAGACCAACATTATAATTGAAAGGAATACGTAATCAAACAAGAGTTATGCGGCTTGTACCTACATTTAACATATATTCAGACTATCTACCCTACCTACCTAAAAAGAGACCCAATTTCCAACTACACTACCTACGTAATTAAAGGGTTGCAAATAAATTTATCACGCGGTTTTACATGATGCTCTAATGTTTAATACATAGCATTATGTACCATCTTTGACTGAAAGTTGTGAAGCTGATGTTGTTTTCAGCCAGAGTTGGTTAAAGGCATTATTAAATCTTTCTGTTTCAAGCGACCTCACTAAAATACTTAGTATAACACATATCTTTTTAAATAGGTATTATTGAAGCGTTTGATGTATTATGTAGGTTCATAGTTTCTATATTGAATGTGTATAAATAAGACATCACAATTTGTGATTAATCATAAGGATCATTAAAATTAAAAAGAGAGAGGACTTAAGTAAATATACCCATATAGCAACGTTAGTAACGAGGTTCATGGATGTACATAAAAAGCAAGGCTGATTGATAAATGGGAAAGTAATTAATTTTTTTATTACTGTCTCAATAATTTTTTTTCACTTCCAAACTGAACTTCATCAATCAATATTTTATACTAAAGGTAGTATAATAAAAAAAAAAACAAAACTCAAATTACATAGGTACATCGTCCGGTGATATCGAATATTATATTTAAAAAATTTTGGATCGTCTTACATTAGTAAATTTTATGCTACCATATAAAGATTCGGCCAGGTAGATATCAGCGATGTGTTACGTAGCATTGCCATTTTATTGCCATGAAGTGAACACGCAACTTCTAAAATTAAGACCGATAGCTTCCAAATGTGCCAACATAAACCAGGATTTACGATCGTTCGAGTCTTTAAAACGAAGTTTAGGTTATGAAAGAATGCTCAAAGCAATCCGAAATACGTTCGCACATTAAACCAGGTGCGCATGAAAATAAAAGCTACAATCGGCCTTCGTCATTTATTTATGTTGGTGAGGAAAGTGAATGCGGCTAGCCTGGGACTGACGCGGCTTCACCTGTTCAAAAAACCAATTTCAAGACGTATTACCCTTTGTTCCCGCGACCGCCTGCGCAGAGCTCGTGTTGCCGTTTATTGAGACTCTTGACTTAATGTGACAACTTGCGAATACGGTGGAGGCTTTTATTTTTCTTGTTTTTTAATGCACATCGCAGTACTTCCTACCTTCTCAGTGAAATATATCACTCTGAATATCATAACATAATTAAAGGATCGAATATCATAAAAACCAAAACGCAGATTTTTTTATCTTTTTTCGGATCCGACAGCTTTTGCACTGTTTCATATCATCGTGAATGATTAAAATAGTTGTTACAATATTAATTAATATAATTTTCATTATTATACCAATTCCTGTATTTGTGATAAAATATAAATGATTATTATTTTTTTTTTACTTTGTGATTACCTAATACATACATAATTTAAACAAAATATTTTTATAACCTGATTAAATTTATAAAAATATTAAGTCTCAATTAAATATTTTCCGACTACTTTCCCGAAGTTTCTTAAATAACATAGAAAATTAACATGGTTTCACCAATTCGCGAGACGATCATAAAAAGGTTTGTTTGCGCGAGGTAGATTGTTAAACACGTGTTAAACATAGTAGGAAAGTCGCTTTGCGAAATATAGCCCTTTTTGTAGAGATGATAAATTAGGCAATGCTTGAAATTGCTCACATTAAAAATCAGAGATTTATTATCTGATAACCCGGAATTACGTTGAAAATCCGATACGGATGTCTGATTTCGATGACGTAAAAACAGACACGTTTTCTTAAAATCCCAAACCTACTTTATACACTCACCTGTCGTAAAGATAGGTTTAGTAAGTGGGCCACGTGTTGCAACCTACCCATAGTTTTGTCACGTTCTTAACACCGTCGGTTACGAAACGGGTGCGGTTATGGATATGATGTGATATTTGACGTAGTATGGAGAGAAGGTAAAACCCCCGCATAAGAGAAGACCTCATTTCTTGCGACTGGGAATTTTTATTGGGATAACACATTAGTTCAGTACAGAAAGATACTAAGAACTACACTGCGAGAAAGTTGTGCCTATTGTGATTTTCCTGTAGACAATGTTTGATAACATAGTAATATCTACTAATTAAAATTTATTGTAACTTCCACCCTTATATAATATTTTGTATTCACAAAGAATATTGTATACCTATTGTATTCTAAATAACAATTCATATTTAAATTTATAGCTGTAATAAATATCAGTTGTCTTAAAATATGAACGTACATACTTATATTATAAAAATAACGTCTTTCTTATGATGCAATAATTTTAATACCGTTCGCTGATATAAGCGCATGGATCTTTTGCATTATTAATGTGTTTTATGAGAACTTTTATGATTTGCGAGTCATCTTCATATGTCTATTTGCAATATGTGACTCTAATTCGAACAACAGCACCGTAGTCTGACGCGAATCCTCTAGGTCGTAATGGAGAGGACCTCGACCCAATTCTGCGTAGCGTTTAAATATTGAGTCCGTTCAATATTTGGAATGATTGAGACGATTGGGCAGATGCGCGTTATTAACCAAGAAACCAAATAAAAAGTACGCGGCTAGCGTCATTAAGTCACAGAATTAGAATATAAGATAACAAATTACAGATACTTACTCTTACGTCAGGTATAACAATTAACTTATTTTAATGGTCTGAGTAAAATAATAGCTTTAATTTACATAAATACATTCGTAATTGCTGTTTTATTTCTATTCTACTTCCCTAAACTCATAGAGTGAAACAAATCAATTATGTGGCCATGTTAATATGGAAAATAACATGATAATTAAAAGTAAATCTTAGGTTATCCTTCGTACCAGCAAATGGCTGAGTGTTTCTGTCAGTTCTAAAATGATAATGGCGACATGAAATATAACTTGGCGTGTGCGGTAGACATCTAGCTGATACGAGTAATCTGCTTAGTAACGGTTCTATGTCAAGGCCATGCGGAATATGGTTATGACCATTTTCGTTATTGTCAACCACTAATCAAACGTCAAAGAGGGAATTATTAGCTATTATGATGCATAGAAACAAAACTATTAATCTTACCGTTTACATAACATAAAATTCTACACAATGTACTTAAACTTTTCCTTGCGAAAAATTCGATAAAAGTTTCCTTATTATCTACTTGTATAGTATTCGCAACTATAGATTCGGTTAAGTTAATGTTGGAATTATAATGTTATAAATCTTGATAGATTTGTTGTATAAACAAAAGTAAGTTAGCTTTTAAACTAACATTTATCAATAAAAACGAACACAGAAAATTTTAAACAAATATGTATCTACTTTATTTTCCATATAAACAACTTACTACACCTACGCACGCATTTAAATATCGTGAATTATAGTAGTTACCGAATCTTTTTATTATTTTATGATTTGACAGGTCGAATAAATCTGTTTTATTGCAACCATCACAACTGGTAATATCCTCGCTGAAATCTTATACAGATTTGCTTAAATGATTCATGTAGCGAATTATTTCATGGCTGGTTCGTTCCGCAAATTAATCAACGGCGCTCTATGAATGATATTTCACACTTCGTGGAATTTATAAACCCAACCTACTGATTATTCGACATGAATCACATAACGTCGTCGTACTTTATATTGTTTCAAGGAAAGGTTTAGTTTAGATGTACGAGTATGTACTTACAGGAAAATGTGCGGTGGGGAGCGAGCGACAAATTGTGAGCGGCAAAAGGCTTTTCTTATCTTGTTCGCAAAAGGTTGCGAAATGCTGCGAAGTGATAAATGGATTTGTGAGTCTGAATACTTAATGAGTCCCTACGCGTTTTGATCTATATTCAGCGCCTACATCAGCATCTGCGTCATTTTATTAATCCTTGATATTTAAAGAATAACAACGACCACTTTTAAAATTGACTGCTGAAGGGCACTTATATCGTGCCTGAGTTAATTTATTTATTTGCATACGCATACTAATACGTGCGAAATGAATTCAGACAGGAACATTATTGTGACAGCTCCTTGACTGGACCGTGGCAGATACCGCGAGTCTCTGGAATTCGTGCCAATTTATCTTAAAATAGCGTGCTAGGATATCGACGAAACAAAGTTACTTGCATTTGACATAATTATGGAAATATTTTGTTGTATATTAAATTTTCCTTATATGCACACATACTGATCTGTTGTATAGATGTTGTTTCCTAAGGCCACGGCGTTTTACTCAGATTTCGCGTACAATGGAGCAGTTTGTTTAAAGATTAATGGTTTGATAGTGTATTTCAATTTATGGCATCATTGAACACTTAGCACGTCCAATCATTACCCTAGATACTGCCTATGACTGCGGCCTCACAGAAGTTATAAGTAGTACCTACAGTACTAATGCGTTTTATAGATACGAGTATACGGATAAAACAAATAATTTTATTCGAAAGGTGACTTGTTCCATTAAGTTTATTAGTGTTACCTATGCCATTGATATTGGAGTTTACAAATTGTTTTTCAGCTGTTCATTTATTTTTTTCTCTGCAATTTTTAATACGTTTAATACTGCAAGCAACCAATTAAATTATTATTAAATACATTTTTTGAGACGCTATTTTTAATGCAGTTTTCGAACAAAATCGAAGATAATTATGAACACATATTCAAAGAAAAGGTGAAATAGGTACCTACTTCAAATCTTTAACTTTTATGACTTTTCGATGCAATAAACGTTCCGGTCTGCATTGGATACAAAATTGTAAACCAGCCGTAGCAGTCTCCACGATTATTACGAATTACGACGGAGAAGATGAGTGCAATTACGAGGGAAAGATTACTCTTAAATACGTATTTCGTTCCGTTTTTTGCCATTTTTAGAATAAACTGATATTTATTTTTTTGCGGTGTAATTAAATTTTATTTTACAGAAAATGTTTCATAATTTTGTAAATTTTTAATAAGTATTACGTAAAGTTATTTCATTGAATAATTAACGCACAGTAGAAAAATTATTACCATTATAATATACTTTGAGAATAACAATTAGAAAAAGCGATGTCAAAATGTAAACTTTCATAGAACATGATGAGGGGGTTTTTCACGCAAAATATTTGTAGCGCTAGGTCATATCATAATGTGCAAACAGCTTGTCTTTCTAATCTGTGTAGTGTGTGCATCAACGCCACATTAATTAGTAAACGATGATACGATTGTAAGCTCGCGTATCTTATGCATGGATGACTCGCTTCCATGTGGTTCTTGCTCTAGCATAACCAAATGAAACAGTTGTAATAAGACTTTCCATATTTATTGTCAATTTTATATAGAGTAATATAGGGGTTTTGCATTCGATCCGCCATAGCTAACATTAAGGGTAAAAAATGTTCGTGAATCCGATAACCTAGGTATTTGACTTTCATTGAGTGTTTGTAACACCTTACAATTTTATTAGATATATTTTATATGTAGATATATAAACTTATCTGGGAATTATTATTAATAATAATATTTTTTAACCATTATTATAGTAAATAAGTGTCCTGATATTTCACACATCTATTAAAGGTACCTACTCTCCACATACTATGATATCACATATTTTCGTATCGAATAGAGCAAGGTCGTTCAAGTCATACTCATATGTATTGGAGCAGAACAATAGAATTACTGTGGAACTTCAGAGAAGCTATATTGTTTGCATTATGCACGTTTTATAGTGCAATGAGCGGTAACGTTGCTGCGTTGTTGCCAACGACACGGTTTATGATATTTCCATCCTTCACAACATGACTCTGCAATTCAATAGATTTTGTTAGCAATAGCTTGCTATTTACAGATCTTATAATAACTTTTAAAATACTCGGTACCGGTGTCCTAAATCAGTTATTTTATTGATAGAAACATAGGTAGGTATAGATTCTGATTAAAATTAGGCATGCGTTGTATAGAATTGTTAAAAAAAATGCAATAATTAGGCGTTTCTACTTTATATGATTATTAAAATATTCAAGTGGCCTCGTATTACGTTGGTGTTACGTATTACGCGTCTATTGTCTTTTTCTTTCAAAGTAAACAAGCAGGTACTTGAAAAGCGAAAGTCATGCATGCATTAACACGATGGATGAGCCTCATAAGGACACACCTTTTGATTTTCTCGCAAAATATTAGCACAGCAATACATCATCGCAATATGGGCCAGGAATTTGCCCTGAAGACGTGCATAAGCAATCTGACGCGTCGTCTAATTATAGTGCACTAGGTCTACCGCGACATGCACTCTTCAATGAATCTAATTACTAATTATTATCTACTAATTGCTACAATCATTACGATTATAACTTGAAGTACCCACTGGCAATGTTATATGATTTGAATTATTTTAACGTATTATATTTGAGATAATTTATTTATTTTAGTATGAACTCACCCCGTGTCGCTGCTGGCTGTTGTTTTGTGCTAATAAATGAACGACTTTACGATATCAGATTTTGGCAACGACTTCGTCGAGACAAAAACTTTTTCTCCTTCGTATCTACGTTTGCATAATAATATGTATAATCAAATTAGACTTAGATCAAATTAGAATTATGTAGGTATAATGAAATTTATCCATAAATATTTTGTTAAAGATTTCTTAAACATTTTTATAAATCATCATTTATTAATATTATTATATATATCGCTTTAATTAATATTTTAATTTCCTGTTACCTATGGTGCGATAGGTACACTTACTCCAATCATTACATAGAAAGTAGGTACGTAGGTATGTGGGTAAGTGTCTAAAACATGGCGATTAGACTGGTACGCGTAACATAAATCATACTCTCAATTGACGGCGTTTAATGAGTAGGTAGGTATACAAGAGTGTGGCTTTTTAAACGGTTAGCTGCAACTCCTCATCGCATCATCCGACAGTTGGGCTTAATTGAAACATTGCAGCTAACCCGTTTTTAGAAAGTTTTGGACGCTCGCCAGCACTTATTCTGTATTAAATACTTGTACGGATTTTTGGATCAGCAGGAAGGTCAAGGTTATTTAGGTTGGCGATTAACGGCCGCGCCTACGAGTAATGTTAGATTTCAACCTGTGAACAGTTTACTGGTCGTACCTTCAAGCTATAAAAGCTATTTATTTAGGGCGGGCAAAGTGTCGCCCGGGTGGTAGAATAGCCTAGTATTTCTTAACGTAGACGGTTTAGTGGTGACCATAAGACAAATATTGCTATTAAATCGGATAAGTCCACTCGATAACGTTATGTCGTGGATTACCTATATATTTTGTTTATTACGCACCTACTATGTCTTCACTACGTACCTACGTAGCAATAAAAAGTTTCATTACATTCAGCTGCATGTTTATATAGTGTCGTAAACGATAAAATCGTATTAGGAAGTCCTATAGCGTATTTCCGAAGTTATGCGAGACAGTAAATCTAGCATAGCGCTAACTCTGGCCATAACCCATCCAGTTTATTATTACTGGATGATTAATAGCTCCTACACTACATGTTCGCTTCATCACTATTGGCACGGCATCTGTTCTTTTCTGTTAAAAATACAAACGTTTTTACGTTTAACACATTACAGTATCTATATTTTAAAGTCATGTAAACTTCTAAAAACCGTCTGTCTTGTTGTCCGTTCGTTTTACTAAATAAATCCTATCCTGTCTACCTAGTTTTAAATACAGGTGATGCTTTATTTTTCTTCTTAAATGTTTGAATTAAGTAAGTATGTTTGTAAATGTATACAAAACTTCACTACACTTTCTAATATGTAGATTTCAATAACTTTTTTAGCCAGAAACCTTTGTTGTTAATTAGAGCCTTACTAAATAAACGAAGACTTAAACATTTTTTTAATAACTCCTACTATAACAAGAAACGGAATTTTTAGTGTAAACTATTAGGATTTTGCGTCAATTTACATCTTAATCTTTAAAAACATAGTACCGTGCGCGTTTGTTTAAAATTACCTACCACTCTTATCTTATTACACGCAAGTTTCGCTACCGTCTGCTCGGCCGCTATAAATTGGCCCATAAAAAATATGCAGGTAAACAGTACACCATGCAGCACTTACTCAACCTTGGCCGACTAGAGTGCCTGGATTGTGTTCTCCACAGGATGTTTACGTAAAGCATGATTTCAATAAAGAGTGACGTTTTTAGACCTCGTAAATTGTTCCCGATTTTGCTAAAACAACAGTAACGCTTAGAAATACAAACACTAGGTTACATGTTATTTATGGAGCCTAGGTAAGCAAGTGCGGGTGCCAAACTAACAAGCAACGCCCGTTGCGTACCAACAGTAGGTACCTAATCTAAGCAAACCGACTCATAGTTATCGCAAACTTGACCTTGACAACGGCAATGAAAACAGTGATGAAGTAAACCGTTTATATGTTTATTTTAAAAACATTTTGTAGTGATTACGTCATGCCGCATGAATGAAAGAACTACGTTTCTACGACGATTCAGATAGTCGCCGTAATTACGCCTCTGTCTTTCATCTCGTTCTATTCCGCTAATTCATAAAGCCGCGACGCATTGTACATCAAACAATTTTTTGCTCTACTTACTCGCTTTGGAACTTCAATAATAAAATTATCTCTAAAGTAAAAATTACGACTCACTATTATCAAACAGCAGTAGAATTTAGGGATGTGGGTATATTTAGTCCGGTGGAGATAATAATGTAGAGGTCTTCCCGAATCTAAAAGTGTCGAAGTAGATGTAATAGACAATACATTAATTAGTATGCAATATTATGCATACCTGAATACGTATGAAATTGCTGCCCGTGCATAACAGCTATGTACTTTACTTGTTTTTTTTTAAATTATCGTAAAGTGAAATAGAAAACTTTAGCAGTGTGAGATAAGATATCATAATTCACGTGTTGCATCAGACGTTCAAATTAGAGTCGTTATGTTCATACTAGCCGAAATTCCGGGCTTTTTTACCATAACATTATACCTTAACATTCAAAACATTTCTTATTAAAAACGCTGTGCCAAAACAAAACAAAAGAGAGCGTCGACACTTCAACGTAAATTATCTCCAATTCTCTTTATTAATGATCCGTAGTAATCAAGCTTAACTGAAAAAAATGTTCGTCATTTAATCCAGCTACCGTTTATTTATGAGCCTGCATCTACATTATCGTCTGGTGTGACGCCTTTCTCGAAATCGTCATCGGTCACGTTTATTTTGGGAGTCACAACATTACCCAGCAAACACCGTGACCGTTGCATGTAGCATATAGGTAATGGAGGTACAGTCACGCTGATCCTAAACCGACGAATTTGTATTATTAAAACAAATAGGTACTTACTGAATAGATAATTAAATGCCCTTATTATGCGTGGCTACCTCATCATCTATTTTCTAGACATTTTGCAAGTTCATCGTCACAAATGCTGTTTTATTGAACCAATCTATACCTACATAATAAATACTTTGCCTGTTATAGTAGTTATACTGCTAGTAATAACCTCATAACAATCTTATTTTTATGTATAGACATCGTCAAACTTTTCGATGCATTTCTACTATGTAGTAATTACTATGTACTCTATGTAGTACGTTATCCCGCATACGTTTGCGCAACAAACACTAAATTAGATCACACAGTAGGTAATGCGCTAAGCGAATTTTAATTGATTTAAAGGAAATACATAGGTAGAGTAAATACGCGTGATAAACCATTTCAATTAATGTGTTTAAAATATAATTTGGCAAAGCGTACTGAGTGACAAACGCCGACAAAGATATTACAGCAGGATTAAATGAACAAGGTCTTGTAATATTTTTCGTATGTCGTGTACACAAGCATCTTCCTACGTATACATACCTACCAAAAAGAATAGAAGGCATTATTTCTGCGCTCCGAACAGTTTACACAATTAAACGCTCTTGCGAGTAGGTATGTGAAATAAAGATTAACACGTCTACAAAATATTACATATTTAACACATGAATTTACTTCACTGGCTTCTTCTTTCTTTGTGAACGTGAACGTTCTTATAAAATATATCGGAAATAAATATAAAATGTTTGTTATACTGAGCTCCCATACCCTACCAAGGTATCACTATAATTACATAGTAAGTAATAAACACATGACATGAAAGGTGAAAAAAAAACTGTTATTTTATTTTCATTTATATAACAGTCGAAGTTGCCGAGAATTATAACGTGGTCGTAATGTTCCACTGGCCTGAATCTACCGCGATTACGACATACAAGTATACTCGTATGAACTGTTCGAATAATAAATACGTACCCGTGACCGTGACGTTTCTGTTAATAAAGATTGCAGCCGTAATAATGTGATTATGATGTTTAGGTGCTAAGTTGTTGCGATCATTTGCTATTTTATTTTATGATATCATCAAAATATGAACAGAATTGCTTGCTACATCTATAAAAAAGATATGGTTAATTTCATACGTTGCAAATATTTTACATATACCGATATAATATTATTATGAGTCTTACTTAGATCCGATATAATACAGAAAAAGGCGCGTGTGGTGAGAACCGAAACGCATCGACGGCAAAACGACCGCGTTCCATCGTGATTTTGGTCATGATTCAACTTGTGGTCATGTTCTTCGGTTGTTAAGTTTTCAACAGCCTATTGAATGTCCAATTCGACCCGTTGTTTGCATTTTACGGAAATATACATTCAACAAAATATTTGCAAGCACTTTAGTTAACAAATCGCAATATAACGCGAACATTTTTGGCTTAAAAATCTTTTTACAAGCAGGTACTGGATAGACAGAATTGAGAATATAAAAGCTAGTATAAAAATTGATTATATTTATTATCCATTGAAATAAAAATTACTTATGTAGACTGCGTAGTATTTTGCAGATTTTAGAACGATGAATCAAATACGTTCCTAACAGAGTAATTTCTTTGCCATAGTAAAAGCACGACAATATCCATCTTATTCAACAATCGTTCTAAACGAGGCTTCAACGAACATACACCATTATAGAATATTGCACAGTAATGGTAATAAATCAGGCAGCAACACACCATAGACATAGTTCATGGCGTTTAAGGTGCAAATGAGTATAAACCCATCCCATAGGTCAATGTATCTATATTGCGAATACCTACCTATAGGTACTTACTATTGAGAACGAATATTGCGATAAAATTGAAATTTCAGAACAATAATATTTTTTGGAATTACTGCAATTTTTTTTTATTGTAGGCTACCGTTAACAGATAATAAAAAGTTTTAATACTTTACCAATACCGCATAATATACTTTACCTACCAATCTAAATTTCAAACTCAACAAACTCAAACAAATTTAAAATTATCCTAGAAAGTGTGAAGCAGCGATAAAATGCAGAGGAAAGTAATTCTTCCTACCGATCTATCACCCATCTTATTACCATAGCTCATGCTACTCTATGAGCTTACTTGCTTGAGCTAGGCATCTTGTATTACCGTTAGCGGCAAAGCGGCGCCTGCGTACTAGTTCGTGTAGTATTTTGCAAGTAATATCATATATTCCACGAAATTTTGTAATTTTTAACAATAAAACTGATGTTATCCTTTTCATAATTATACTCGACATTTCCTTTTAAAAGTTCTCTTTCATCGTATTTAAATTATTTTTCTATGACATTATTATTACGTTATGTACTTAATTCATGTTAGTACCTACACCAGATATTTTGTTTATTTGAAAACATTGCGTACGTGCATTTACATAGACTTTATGTATTTCCAAAAGACAACAGATTTAACGCAACCTAACATACGAGTAAATACTTCGACAAACCAAATAATCATGGTGAGAGATTATTTCACGATCATGCCTGGAATCATGACGTATTTTCTCAGGCCATCGCCGACTTGTTTGTAATTTTAGGAACGTGTAAGGAACTAAGGAAGAAGCGATAAACGTTGTTGTAACTCATAATAATATGTGAGTTTGAAAAAAATTGCTTTAATGTAGTTACGTGATCGATCGGCATGCTCTACCCAAGGAGCGGGACTGAATAACGAGTAATATAAGTACCTGATTAAAATGATATAATAAGGCATTACGGTAAACACTATTTATCGGTTTTTTTTTGTTTATATTTTTTGAAATAACTGACTTTTGAAAAAAGGATGCTAATAAATACATAATTAGATCACAACGTGCACGCGGTATTTTGCAAAAACTAAATTTTTTTCACAAACTTGCGTCAGTTGCTCTTTGTCGTTAAAACAAGGGCTTTAACTAACGACTTACTAACATTGGCTATGAGTGCATTACAATCATAAAAGGCGATGTTGTACACATATCAAATAAACAAGAATAAGCATTTGACGGCGCCCGACCGCTTGTTGCCCAGACTCAAGCATAAATCGTAGGTTTACGTAGGTGGAGGCGAACACAATGTAGGGATGCGGACACTATTAGATATACATTGTTTATTTAAAAAACATCAATATAAAAAGAAAAATAAGCAATATTGCCCTATAAACGGTTCTTTTTATAGAGATAAAAGATAAAATAATAATTAATTTAAGAGACTTAATTTGAAAGCCACAGTGCAACTTTGCTTAGGCTCTGTCCGCCCTTATCTGATCCGTGGTTCCTTGCATACAGATGTAAACGCCCTTTTTGACGAGCGGCCCTCTGGGAAATCCTTATCTTTGGATTGCTTTTCTTACCAAAAAGAAAAGATTTCCTAGTATTCTAAGCATTTTAGATCTTGTAGGGATAGATATATTTTGAGTTACAGCTATGTTATAATAGAAAGAAGAATGATTTCTTTTTTGACAATTCTGAAATTTTTTTTCACAAAGGATATAACGATACACAATCGAATATACTCGTAACACACAATCTTAAGGAGAGTTATAAATATCTTATGAATTTACTGGGTGAAAACGTTTTACAATTATATCAGGAACGAGCTTCAGATTCAAGATAACAGATCTTATTTCTTTTACCAAGCACAATATCTTATTTCATTTTCTCATCAATAGAATTTGATATGATAATGTATCAAGTGTTCTTGAAGTCTCCTTCAAGTACACATGAAGAAATCCTAGAATTAACCACAAAGTGTATTTGATGATACATTATCGAGCATTGAAAATGCAATCACGCATGAGACATGTACAGTATAAATGGTTTAGATGTCGTAGATTACATGATAATTACAAGTCAAATAACAAGTGTCCTAGTTCTTCAAGAACCTAGCGTTATGGGTATTAGGTATAACTAAATCCATATACGGTAAAGTCTGAATTATAGTACTCGTATCTGTTTTCTACGTCACTTTGATCTTGTTTTGTAATTTATTTATTTTTTTAATTGCTTTATTTTTCTTACAAGAAAATATTTAAAAAATGCAGACGGTTACATTACGCTCTAATTATGTCCCATTATTTTTATGACATACCTACTTAATATAAGCTTGTTTCTGTTCTACATTTTATATGTAGAGATGTGAATATTGTAAATAATTCGTTATATTTGAAGTACAGTCGCTAACGCGCTTAGCCTGCCTAGCTCATGTCACCTGCGTTCAATAGATGGACCTATTGTTTTCATTCCGACGATCGACACCGTAACTTGAGCTCTGAGCACTTGTGGCCAGAGCAGTCTACGTACGAAACAAAGTTCACATCGATCGGTTTGACATTTCCTCGATGTAACTACTTGTAAATTAATAGCGTAAATTCACATTAATCAAAAGGGAGAACGCAATATAACTCTAAACATCTTTTTTGTAATTTCAGAGGCTGAACTTGAACAATTTTAACACAAATAAAACTAAAAATTTTCCGAGCGTTGTGTTATCCCAATGACATTAAAAAAGTAATACAAGAAAAAATATATCATGTGGTTTTATAGCGATTTCATATATTTTCTCAAGCAATGATCCCACGTTTCCGAAAAGCTTTCTTTCAATGCTCCGCGTTTATTGTGGTCGTGAACCCGATCGATAAAGCCTCCGCCCGCGGCCCGCAGCTATGAATTAAGATAACATTTTTATTTGCCTCTAATTCAATTCGAAGAATGTGTATCTTTATCTCTAGCACTTACGTTCCTCTCATCATAGTTCACCATATTACATCAAAGTTAGAAATTCTCACGCACGGCCGATGCGTCTCAGTACGAATTTGATTTGGATTTCGTAAAGTACTATTGTACCTGTATTGGGTATAGTTCAATAGAAACTAAAAAAGTAACTGCCGTGTTTTCTCACTTAATGACTCGATTATTACTTGCCTTCTTAAGTTATCCAAAAGGAAAAACTATTATGAATTACCATTAAAACGAAGTCACTTATACAAAAAAAATCTATTTATATTATGAATATAATCGGACGAATAAGTGAATGTATCAGACGAATATTTTAGATAATATATAATAATATACTGAAATAAATTATGCATCTAGAATACACATATTGTTCGCTAAAAATTTCTTAACTCGACACTGTGCAGTTTCTCAAATTACTGTTACCGAAAGCAGATTTTGTGCAGTGCGTTATGTTATGACACAGATAATGGACCTTGGACTAAAGTTATTTTGCATTTATTCTTGACTCAAATTGTTTAAAGAAAAAAAAATTACTCAAAGTTTAAAAAGTACCTACATAAAATTTCGCAGGTCATTCATCAAAATGGTTTAAGTTACAGAATGGTAATCACGTAGGTACATAAATTTACCGCAATACTATCAATGACTTACTTATCTACCAGTACTTAAGATATCGATCAACGGGTAATACTTATTATCAATTTATTAATGCAAATATTTAATAAATGACATGCATGTATTTAAATTTTATGAATTTGTAATTTTATTTTGTAAAAACACTAATATGAAAAAATCCAAAAAAAATCTTCTAAATTGTTTTCAATATCTTAAAGTTATACTTATACCTACAGCCACCTAAAACTATAACTATGAATTGTTTAATTAAGTATTGCGCTGTAAACAAGTCTACATTTACTGCTAATTGTTACAGAGTAGCACGCACCACGCATACAAATAAATTGAATGAGCGCATGAGTGTATTTTCCAAATGTCATCCTTAATGTCATCCCATAATCAAAGTTAGTTGTAGGAAAATCCAACGATAACAATTAGCCGGTGGTTGAACATTCAATTACATAACATTGGGAACGTATACCTACTATTGGGTTTTTACTAACTTTAGTAATAAATGCTATGATAAATTAATAAAGAACCGAAAATGATTATAATTATAGACAGAATTTTTTACATAATAATATGGTTAATAACAATAATATCCAATAGAATTGCTATTTAACATAATATTTTGTAGTAGTTCGTCGCTTTATTTGATTTTAATATAAATACTCGTTAATTTATCGTAGTTACACATGTCTTGCTGATAGTAAATAAATGTAAACTGATCACATACAGAGGAAACGACAGACGAAACTTAAAAAAAATTGAGATGAATACAAATAAAGAAACGGAGAAATCCTACCCCAAAACTGTCAAGGAATTTAAGAGTCAAAATAAACTCTGTCATAATATTTCATGCTGTAGGTATATACGGAAGAAGTGGTGTATCTTGTGACTAGGTTCGTGATTAACTTCTTCCGTGCGCAGGGTCAACTATCAGGGGTCACGGCACGGTAAACGTGGGTAACAGTCAGGGGATAGATTTCTAGCCATGGCCCTTATACTGTTATACTGTTAAACTTAATATTAGTCTTAAACGGCAATTTAGATAGAAGTATGTTTGAAATAAAAAATATTCTCCGCGTTACCCAATGTATTAACAATTTTCCTGCTCCTAATCATAACCCCAGCATGTAGTGTCCACTGTCCTAACTTTAACGATTCACGCTCACAGTCCCACACTAGGATTCTGTGTGATCTGGCTACCATGGACACATACAAAGACAAGTACACAAACACCTAAACCGAAACCTAACCTATGCCCGCCGGGAATTTAACTTAGGACCCTTCGAATGGCGGACTAACATGGTACATCGCATGGATCGCCACTTCACATACGAAACTTAATGAATATTAAGACTTGAAAGTTCAGTGTCATGTTATTTGCTTTATGAATTTAGCAGAATGTTGTTGACGCGTACTCTAACAAATCTTTCAGCGTGGTCATTATGCAATAAAAATGTTTGATTAATCAATAGAGCAGAGTGGGTCCTGCCACTACGACTAACGACACACTTCCTTCGATGCTGGCTCTACCGTTGTTCCTTGCACTCCAAATCGCGACGTTCTGTCACCCGGCCATTAAAGACATCACATAATACAATGTGATAGCATAATACAATGTGATGTCTTCAACATAATAACATAAGAATGTTTAAAATTTCTTGATGCAAAAGTATCTACCTAATATGACAATTACAAACGCCATATTTAATGATATATATATTTATGATCGATAGCGTATATTAATTGTTTTACGCAGTATTGTAATTGTAATAAATATTTTATTTATCGTACGTAGGTACCTACAAAAACAAATGCTGAAACAGCTGTAAAATTTATTACTTATTATGTCAATATTGAATTTGCCATTGTTTTTTACCTGGAATATTTTTTAAGAAATGGCCTCATCTTCAATATAATTTATTATAACTTAAGTTAAAAATTCAAGGCAAATCATTTAGCAACCCTAAGAATTAAGTGATAACAATATTTCAGGGTGGTATTTAGATCTCGGAGGAGTGTATAACATTAATAACTAGTACACGCCATAAAATTGAAAGCGCAGTCTTGTACCTGCATGTTCCTGCGCACCATAGTAACCGTATACGAGGACGCTAACAAAACGCTAACGATGTTTACAAAATGTGTCACGTTTGCTTTACAAGCAAAACATAGTTGCAATCAAATACATATACCGCACAAACAGTTTTGGTAGACGTTATAAACGAACAAAAACAAACAATATCCGCAAATAAAATAAAATTGAAGATCATGACATCACGCCTAATAAGATTCTGATAGTAATAATCACCGACGGAAAAATTCTACACGTATATGAAAAACAAGATATTACAGTACCTAACTGCAAAAACATAAGCAAAAGAATAATAAACATTATGCGAACCAAGTAAACAAATGCACCTGCGCTCGTTGATTTTTCAGTTTCACTCAGAAACTTCCTGAAATCATCCAATGAGGAGGACATACACTGCAACTGGTACACTAAATTAGGTCTAATTTGTGTAAAATCAGACTTTGAAATGTCTATTAAAACGTTCGTCGAGTATGCTCTCGCGCAATACCGGCTCCGTGGTGCTCGCGACACGCGCTCCCCGTAGCGGACAATCAGTAACTAAACGTTCGGCTGAGCCGGACCAGTTATTATGCGCCCACAGTTGCCATCAATAACTCCAGTAACACGTGGGACTTGGTATGTCGAGCGACTCGCCGTGATATCACACATGCAGGATACGACGCAGCAAGGCTTATCGGTGCATCGCTGGTAAAAGCTCATGAATCATCAGAATTAGGTTTCGCGTATGACATCAGCGAGGAATGCGTCTAGTGTAAACACGATGCCAGACGAGCCTTGCGGTCAGCGCTTTGACATTCCTGTTACCGAACTAACAAGGTACTCGCATGCACCGATCAGCCCTCGTCGCTCAACATTTGCAAAATACTTATCACCATGAAGCAATATGTGAAGAGTGTTACATAGAAGCATGTAGGTACCGCACGCAAGTTGCTAATGCGGTGTTGATTTCGTTGCGGTTTACTTTGCCACCTACGATAGGCCACGAGAAACGTTGCGCAACTTTCCCTCATACATACATAGGTACGTCTGAAAAGATTAGTGTATCCTAATTTTTGAACATGACTCAGAAAGACCGTTTAAAGTCTTCATTTTGCATTCTTGTTTATGTTTAGATTACGTAAGAATGTGTAATATTTCAAGGTAGCGATCTGTCTTGACTGTCATGAAAGTATAGAAGTTTAAACCCTCATTATTCTATAAATACTATCGTTGTTTATTTTACCAAAGTACGCATATTATGGAAAAAAAAATAAAAATAAGCATACATTTTTCGTTTACTTCATCTGTTTTCGTGTATTGAATTTGTTAATTTAACTATTATAGAACCATCATTCGTGCTGAACCTGATTTACAAAGAAGTTTAAATAGTGAGTGCTGGTTGCACGCATCTGACGGAGCAGTCATTGCCTTTCATCATTTACTACGGTTGGCAAGTGTACTTTAAAAGGGCGCACAGCCAAAATTGGTCGGCAATATTTTCATGCCACATTTATTTTAAACTATGTATTAATAGCGCTAATTCTAAAAGTGAATCAATTTTATGAAACCATTAAAGTGCTAACTGCACAAGAGACAATAAATAGTCGCAAGGCCGATCTATATTAAAAGTACTGACGAAGAAACATAAACTGAGTATAAAATAATAGGAGATTGATTGACGACCATAACTTATTGTAGATAGATAGAAGTATAAATTTATGTTACTAAAAATACACAATACAAATATAAAGTAAAACAATACAAAACCTGAAGACAGACGGCTGTTACATCATTGACTATTTTCTAATTATGTAGAGCGCCCTCGTGACTGTTACTATAACAATGGTCCTGTTATAGACTAATCCGTTGTACTACTTTGCCGCTTACGGTGGATTTTATTGTGAAACATGATTAGTATTGATTATTTCTTCAATTTATGTAGTTTAACATTAGATATAAATACATCCCCTAATTTTATTCCATATCAATCCAGTACCTAGGTACAATATTTTTCTGGCAAGTATTCAATCAAAGATATTTAAAAAATTGTACTTGCCTATAAATCATTGTTGAATTGATACTGACTCTTTACAGATTTTCTACAAAAATAACAAATATTATTGTCGCTTGTATTATTACTATGTGTCTTATTTAATATATTATTCTTCTCGTTTTCAACTTTACTTTTAAAAATGGTTTTTTATGTTTTAAAGTATTATAAAATAACGGTTACTTCTAACAGTTAACCAAAGTGTTACGTATTTCAAGGTAATTTACTATACACATATTTACTCTTCATATCTGCAGATGCAGGTAACGTCCCGTTTACATTTTAATAGTACAGAGACTACAGTGTAAGTCTTCAGCGGAAGTTCGTAGACACTGCATTTGTATAGTATTTTATTTATGGAAATAACATGAAACGACATTTATGTTTACCTATATCAATAAATTATGGCAGTTTTTATTGACTCACTTAAATAAATAACATATAAGAGGGTGTAAAGACGAATCACATTCTCATGGAATAGCACTGATAAATAGCTGATTAATTTATTAAGCAAGAAGATAAGACTAGCAAGTCAATTAAGATACTTATAATGAGAAGAACCATAACATGCCTGAAGAGAATTTTCGAATACTTTGGTCATATCGTACTTAGAGAGAGCGATAAATTTTGTTAAACTTATAGTCACAGATAC
>DWAV01000159.1:0-26108 GCA_018231305.1 Noctuana lactifera
GTTGCAATTCTTAACGCGGGTGAAACTAGGGGGCGCAGCTAGTAAATATATATATTTCTATTTGTTGTAATATTTTCTTGTTTTTATTCAGAATAAGAGCTTTGTTGCAGTTACTTTGCGATAATGCCGCCCTGGTAATTACATCTATTGTGTGTCTAACTTATTATTGTAATCGTCTGACAGCCAACATTAATAATGCATTATGACACTTTCCAATCAAATTACAGATTGGATCTAAAAAAAATTTATAATGCTATTTTTTGATATAATATTATGATATGGAGTTCGGTTGTACGTCTACAGTCGTAGATCTATAGAAAATCTTATCATAATCACAGCCACAGACACACACACAAATACGCCAAACTTATAACCCGTATTTTCCGGCGGGAGTTAAAAATGAACCCTAATCATTTTAACGAATAGATAATTATAGGTAATTGCGTAAACCATAAATAATAGATACGTTGTTTATTTCCGTGACTTTGATTTCGTCAGAAATATTGTAGCCATTGTAGGCACATTGTAGGTATATTCGCTTGAGATTCCTTACATAAGAGTGTCTTAGAACTTTTAAATACATGTTAAATAGATGTAACAATGATAATTTTATAAATAAGTATACGTACGTACGTATACTTATTACGTACGTATGTCAGGTACGTATTCGTAAATGTTATGTAGTATAAGTACGTATATATTCAATATCTATACACAGTAAGGTCGTTTTACCGAGCTATTTCTCCACCAAAGGGTTAAATTTAGGTACTGTAGGCTAAAAAATAAATGCTGTTTCGGTTTTGTGTGTTATGGACTCTACTAATAATAAATTAAAATATAATGTAGGTATATATAGTAGTTGTGTATATATACACAACTACTACAACGGCGATTCTACAGCTACATACTTTAGAACTTGCGAAAAATCGATCGGGTTCCGAACATGAAATACTGGTTGGATGCATACCGTGTCAAGAGAAAGTTCTCTACCGAATATCTTGCACCGCTTTCTAGATATTTTGTCATACGAGTTCTTCACAAATCTAAGCAAATTTCGTCTGTAGCGAAATACCTGTCGAAGGCATGCAGTGTTAAAATAAATTTAAAAAAATGGTATGTACGAGTAACAATAAAACTGGGATTTGTTACATACATCTCACATGGTTACACGTCTTTCGTGTTATGAAATATGCTTGCTTATTACAAAATTATCTACGCTTCATATTCACATAGCTAGTGAGGTTTCCTCAAGTCAAGATAACTGTTTTTAAAATTGGATTGGATTAAACAGGGCTAGGTGGCTTAGTAGCCACATGTCATACTTTCTCTTCTGCAGATCGCTGTTATGTATTTGTGTTAGTTTGTCTGAGCAGTTCTTCTAAGTGATATTTTAGGTACTTCTATTAGCTAATTGGCGGGTTAATCGTCTCGGAAAATAAAAAGGCAAAGGTTGGATTCGTATACCTACTAAGGGTTCCGTACCGTTCCGCAAAATACGAATACAGATACTTCTTAGATAAATAACAAGATTGACAATGAAACCAGTTTTCTAAAGCATCATAGGGCCCCAATCTTAAACTACTATTTTACATTTAGTATTATGTAGTTGGTGCACAGAATCCTAAACATAAACGTCAATTAGGTAAATCAGGTCCAAAAAGTTTCAATAAATTAAGAGATAGTGTAAACTAATTAAAAAAAACAAGAGTTTTTTCAATTTCTGTGCTAAAATACCTATTATTATTATTATTAAAATTTAGTCATTTAGCTTGAGTATAAGAAAATGGATATAAGTAGGTAAGTGTGTATAAAAATGATTATTTTGCACGTTGCGTGACTAGAGAAAATTTATATACCTACCTACCTACTACAATCTACAGAATAATAACATGGTTCTAATTCTAAGACTAAGTACTTTGGTACTAAGCATCAGCGCAAATGACCGACAATTGGATGCGAGAATGATTATGCGAGTAACTAGCTACCTATCTGATATATGGATGTAATTTTAAATACAAAAGGATAAAAGCAGATTTACATAACAATGAAATTGGCTTATTCACTCGTTTCAAGTAGGTCTTAAATTGTTATACCTATTAAGCAAAAAAATATATATACCTACTAATAATTTTTTAACACCTATAAAACCCTAAAACTGTAATTTAAAATAAAAACATGATTTCCACTAGGTAGTTTACATGAAAATTTTAGTAATTATCGTTATTAAATCGTCCGAAAATACAAAAACACATCAATAAAGACCCCAAGTTGTGGATTAAAGTGCCTAGTAAAACCGTATATACCTACTGCGCGTATTATGTAATGCGTATATTACGCAAAATATGGTTAAGACTTGTTCAAAAGGATCCTAAATCTGTATCAACTGTAATTAAAATTTATTTTTGCGAAGACCACTTTGATATAAGTATCTATTTACGCAACGTACATAAACTATTAGTTTACCTATTTTGTAATACATTTTTTTGGACATCTAAGTCAATGAACAAAATACTAAAGTTTTTGTGTTATGTATGCTGCAGGCATTATGTATGTTCCCTGATTGTCGTAGTTATGAGTACGGACAAGACCACACTGCCCTATACAGTGAGTCTGATTGCCGTACAATACGGCAAATGCCGTATAGAACGGCAAGACTGGTTTGTTTACTACAGCCATGACGTCACATCATGGCAGACAGCGTTTTTGGCGTTAGGTACAGATTAAAAATAAGAAAACACATTTTAAAATTGGGTTTTTAAAATTGATCTTGCGGTTTTATTTATTAAAATCGATATAGGTATTTTGTTTTCCTAAGCTTAATACTGTATGAAAAACTCATTTAATGTATGATATTAAATTAGTTATAAGTCAAATAGCCAATTATTTCTTAAAATAGAACGCGATCGTTCCTTTGTCCTGTTGATTGTATAGTATTGAAATACCTAATACGCTTTCGACAGCGAATTCACAAATCGAAAATAATGAGGTTGTGTTCAGTAACCGTAGGTAAAAATAGGTACTTGACTTTTTATAATTGCTGTTGTATAATATCTATGGTCCATTTATTTAGTGATCTGAATCACTTAATTCACTTTTTTTGGTACCTACATGAAGGTACGTACCAGTATTTATATCGAAAAATGCGCTCATAAAAATAAAGAAAGGTGAGTTAGTGGTGACCAGCGCCACAGTGGAGATATAAGGCCAAATAGTCTGGGGAGGGGGGGAGGGCTTTGAATATTTTTTAAAAATAGTACATAATAATATTATAGGTATTAAATATTTAAAACTTTGCAATTGTCACTGTAACAGTATTGAAGGTCTCAGCTGAAGGTTATTGTTTATTGTTATTATATTAGACTGCAAGTAATACAATAAATGACATAGATTTATTGAACATTGGCTAATACTACACTTGGCCTTTGATTAACTATCTAACAAGACATCTCCTTCAAGGCCAGTAATGAAATGGCAACTCCCCTGGCGTTGTTAATGTGCAAAGGCAGTGACAATCACTTATATTTAATCTTTACTTCACATTATATTATATTTCAGGTATATGCAAATTATCATAGCATACAACATAATGATTATAATAATATAGTTGTTTAAAATTAAACTGTTTGGTGAGGTTTAGATTTTTTAGGAGTATTGATTAATTGTTTTGATAAAATTAAATGTTTGACTAACTGCAGCAAATCTAGGCCAGGCCAATTTAATCAACTTTATAGTTATAATAAATTAGTTTCTCGAAACCAAAAACTTACAATTTTCTCCTCATCAAATTCACTGCGTCTCTTAGTGCCATGCTGGTCACTAGTAGCAGAATTCCCTGATTTGCCACTATCACTCTCTGGATCAGTAGGCTCATCAGAACCACTAGAATCCTCTTCACTGGAACTCAACTCTTCAGGTAACGGGAGGCGACTCGGGTCAGAAATGAGGAGGGCTGTTAGGCCATTCTCTAACCTTATGACTCTAAAAACAATAAAACGCTTAAGTACACTATAATTTAAAATAATGAAAAATAATTTTATTAAAGAATTAATATTGAATTAAGATAAGCATTAAATACTATTGTACAGATTTTTTATTTGTATTTTTATGGGTATAAAAATGGTTAAATAAATAAATAAGACTTGATATTATTATATTGTATGCTTGTCTGTTTTCAGTGCTCAGTACCTACTGCTTAGATTTTAGATCCTCTGCCAAAAAGGATATTATGTATTTATACTACTTTAATAAAGTACAGATTATTTGAGCTATTAATAAATGTACCTATGGTAGATAAATTTATTAGCAGATTAAGTAATTTTTCCTGTTCGATTTTATTTTTACTCGTAATAACCGTTTAATAATTTGATAAAAGTGAAGAACTAGTGTGCCAGGTGTGCCTTCAAAATCAAGTTGTTGAAAATATTTATTGATAGTAGATAATTTATTTACTTTAAATATAATTTGTACGTTTTCTATTTCATACCTTTTCAAATACTTACAAATATGAGAATATTAGTCAATGAAGACTATAATTACATCAAAATTTACTTACTTGTATTGTTTTTTATCAGATACAGATTTTATAGGATCTGGCAGGATTGTAACTTTCTCCTTTCTGTTGATTAAAGAAACAAGTCGTCCCGGTCTACTGTTAACTAATTTCACCTCTGGTTTAAATTTAGGAGTCTTGTGAAAAATTCTTTTAGACATTATAACTCTTACACTGTTAACCTGTAGAGGAAAAGATGTTTTTTGAATAAAGCTGGACAAGAATTTTGACATTTATATGATCACAGACTTATGTGAGTTTAGGGTTACCCAGTAACTGTAGCTACCAATTTGATCATAGATAATACATACACAATATGAAATCAATGAGAGATTTTGCGACGGAATATAATATATTCTGTACTGTATCTCCCTCACAGACTATTTAGAATATAATATACTAACTACGTACCTACCTTCCTTCCTACAATATTCTGACTACGACTTGTGTCACGACCGCCACTATATACGTCGCTACTCGCACTAGCTACTGTCATTACTGTCAGTGAAGTGACAATCGGTGACATCACGCTAAAATTGAATTTAAATTATTTCAACGTCAACCAACTTCAATCAAAATTCAAATCAAACTTTCAATTTCACACCAACAAACAACTTTTCAACAAAGTTTAAGCTACAACTTTTATAAGTTTGAATTAGTTTTAGGAACGTGTAAAATGTAATATAATATCTATATACAATGGACCAGTCATATTCCGAGAGTGATGTTTCATTATCTCCCACAAAAATATTCGAACGGCTGCAAATGTTGCGACAATTGCAAATAATGCAGCGCGGGAAGCTACAGAAATATAGTTTACAATATCAAGATTCACCTGAAATTTCTTCTAGTGTTACGGAAATAGTAAGCCATTTTAGTAATAGTACGAGTTACAACACATTTCGTAGTTTACTCCAGTCATCGCAAGATATACATGATATTGAAACTGATGATTCCTGTCGCAAACAGATGCACAAAGATTACATTGAAGGAGTTTCTGTGTTGAACCTATCCCAAGAGTCCGAGTTTATCACAAACTCGCCAGTTTCATCCAGGAGCAGAGTCTCTGCCTATAAAAGTCCTATAGCTGAAAAATCTGATAATTCTCTACCAAATAACATAAGTAAGCTAACTATGCCTAAAAATCAAATCTCTTTGGATGAAATGCCTATACTCTCACCACGAAAAGACTTTGAAGAGCTCCTCACAGAAAAACTTCAAAGTGAAAATGCAATCAAGGACAAAAGTCCTAAAGCCAAGCAGCAGGGTCATGTTAAGTCAAAGAAACCGTTTTTACGACGTGGTGAAGGAATGGCACGTTTTGGTCTTCGAAAAAATGATTTAGTAATACAAAACACTAAAGCATTACCATGGCGAAAATCAAAATCATCAGTTAGAACTATTAATAAAAATGATGTGTCTAGAAAAATAATAGAGAATTCTAATAAAACAACTGATCATGTTAACATACAAATTAAGGTGAAAGAACCCAAAGTGCATATTCTAGAACCTAACGATGCGAACACTCAATCACATCTGGTAAATGTAAAAAATGATAAACAAGAAAACAATTTTAGTCAAACTGCTGATTCTACCTTAGTTGAAACAAATAACAATAAACCTATATTTAATACTAAGGGCTTAAATAATAAAAAATCAACTATTAGTAATCCAAGCTCCACTATAGGAAGCCATCCCTTAAAATCTGGTAAAGAACAAACATGGGCTTCTGTACTCACTAAGGAACAAGACAATTTCTTACGGCAGCTTAAACAAAGTGATTATTACAAAAACTTTATTTCACCTGCAAAGAGTACAGCATCTAACTCTAGTTGTAATGATACACTTATTAAACTCAGACAAGATAGAGAAGCAGCTGAACAAAATATGTTTGAGTTCCTAGAAAATAAAGTTTCAAATGAAAGCTTTAACTTAAACAATTCATTCTTTAATCGTTTTTTGAAAAGAAACAAACTGGAATGTTCTGGAGAAAGTACACCTCTGGTTCTACAGAGGTGTTTATATGAAAATCCAGATTTACTTCATTTGCAACCAGAGGAAACCAATAGGAAAAGAAACAACACTTCCTGTAGTGATGGTGAATTATGCAGTGACTTCACAGAATGCAGTGAATCTTGCTCTTCTGTGTCAACATGCTGTTCATGTAAAAAGGATGAACCATCAAGTGTAAATGAATGCCAATATAATATAGGGAAAATTGATAGTAATCAAAGAGGTGATGAATTAGAGCAAAGAAAATTAAAAGTAAATGAAAAATGTCAAGCTGACAATGCCAAAACCAACTATGGTGTTAATGCTGAAATGGCAGAAATGAATGCTAAATTAATTGCTACCAGTGAACTTTTAAAAGACAGGCTTAAAGAATTAGAAGATGAAATAGAAACATTTAGGAAAGAGAATACAAATTTGACTAAAATGCGTGAAGAGTTGGACATGGAGAAACAAAAATTCTATGAAGAAAGAAATACTTATGAACAAAAATATAATGAAGAGAAGATTTTATCAGAATATTATCTAGCAGAGGAGAAAGAAAAACTGAATAAACAAAAACTAATATATGATAGGTATGTTAGAGAAATGAGGGGAAGGCTTAGTAAAAAAGATAAAGATGAAGTTATTAATTTGAAGAAAGAAATATCAGAACTTAGGGAAGAAATAAAAAATAAGGATGCAAAATCAACATGTACAATTGCAAGACTTCGTAATCAAATCAAAATTATGGACAAAGAAAAAAAGACATTGCAGGATGAAATTGAGAAACTAAAAAAGGAAAACAGGCGTATTCAGCATAGCAACGACATTACACGAAGGTTAACCAATCTTAAATATCTTGAGCAAATAAATAAGAAACTTAATCACATGTCTTCCAAAGATGTTCATTCTGAAGCTGATTTAAGAAATGTAAAATATAAAGCATTTGAAATTGAAAGGCAGAGCAGAAATAGAAAAATTCAACCTGTAACAAATATAAGACGCAGAGCAAAAAGTGTACCCAATTTAAATGTGACATCAAGATATGCTAAATATTTTAGTCAAAAAGATTCAACTAGTGATAAAGATAAACATAATCATGAAGGTTTAAACATTGCATCGGATAATGAAAATGCGAATTTAGATAATATAAATGATTCAGATTTATCTGATGAGAACAGTGATATGGAAAATAATTTAGAAAAAATATACAATGAAAGATTTCAGTCACTTTCTCCAACAAAAATGTTGAGAAACCAAGAGACACTACCTAGAATCAGCCCCACACACACAGAAAGACAGAAATGTGATGATGGGTTTTTCATACAAAAAAGCAATTCAGTTAATGCCTCAAAATCACATTGCACAAGTTCATTATCTCCATACCAAGCTAACTCCAGTGAATCAAGTATAAATAGCTCTAAGTCACCAGTTTCCATTCTTAGTCAAAGATCACATCGCAATTCTAATTCTCCTAATAATTGCTATATGAATTCTGAAGAATATAATATTAATAGCATTAGAGATTTTTCACATGTAAATGCCAGACCTAAATCATCTGTTCCTATTTTAAGTAATAGGTCATCTGCAAGTCATAAGACTGTTACAGACTTAAGCAAAGATATTTATACTGATAAAAGGATGATTCCCAGTCCAGAACCACCCTCATGTAGAACTAGTGTATCACAAACAAATTTAAACCCAACTGAAATTAGGAAACTTGATGGTTCTAAGGAACTTAGATTCCCCAATGGAAATGTTAAGCATATATCAGCTGATGGAAAATATAGCAAGTTTATTTATTATAATGGCGATGTAAAAGAGAATTTCTATGATGAAGGTAGAATTAAATATTTTTATGCTGAAACTAAAACATGTCACACTACACATGCTGATGGATTAGAAGTTTTGGAATTCTCTGAGTAAGTTATTTTATGTTTTGTAACTTTATAGTGTTTGATAAATTTAATGTGAAATAATACCTATTCTCTGCCGGTTTACCTCAGAACACTAAACTCCTCAGTCAGCCATCGAGCTGAGCAGTAAACACATGTGGTTATGCATTACCTATTTTTCATTCAATCATTGCACTGCGCTAAATATATTTCTATTTAATGACTTTTTGCAGTGGACAAGTTGAAAAGCGCTACAAGGACGGCTCATCGGAAATTCGACTACCGAATGGAAGCGTGCGTTACTTCGATCCTAAGAATGAGCACGTCCGCGAGGAGTGGAGGTTCCCTGACGGCGCTGCGCTCACAGTCTCCGCGACAGGCGAGCAGCGAATTGTGTTTAGCAATGGGCAGATTGAAGTGCACACTAAGGATCATAAGGTAACTTAAACCTACCTTTTTTTGTAAGGCTTACCCTTTACTGTAGACAACTCGGCTCTGGACCTCTGGGATCTCATGTTGAATGACCTGGTGTCCTTGCGCAGAGGCCCTTAAAAAACTAGTTTTATAGACTTGACCAGTGGTGTTTATAATAGTGTCAGCTACACCATCGTTCTCTCGGAAATTGTCAGGGTAACAAGGTAATTAAATTGGTATATGAAATTGTTAAAATTTTTGCTATTAGTAGGCGAATATACATGGTATACATGCTTGTTTAATTATATAAATTTACTCTTTATTGCAAAACTATATAATAATTATTTTTTTCAGCGTCGCGAGTTCCCAGATGGTACAGTTAAGCTGGTTTACAACGATGGTACATCCGAAACTCGCTATGCATCAGGCAGAGTACGAATTAAAGACAAACATGGCAACCTCATAATGGATTCTGCACCTGGCTAATGTTCTAAAGATTTTATTAAGTCTGTGATTTCCGAGTGCCTTATTGATAATTTTAATGGTTCTTTATTAGAAAACATTTGATATAAAAATGGAAATGAAATTGTAGATGGAATGTATATTAAGATGTTGTTAATGTTTCATGACAATTAAATGTTATAAAGTTTGTAGATAATAGCAGTATTGATTGTGTATTTATATTTGATTTGTTTTGTAATTAATGTTTTCTCGTATTTTTAAGTAAAAGAACTGTTTTAGATTAAATTATTTAATAAAAATTACTATTACAATCTAAAATGGATCTTATTGATTTCTACATAAAGTTCAATTTGCTGAAATTTGGTATCTGGCCTGTGCTGTTTCTTTGGGTATTCCTTCAAGTTTAAAATTAATAGGAGCCATGCTTTCCTCTGTACCAAAAATCTTTTTTAATGCTTCTCTTGCTGCCATCTCCTTGGCAATTGCTATATTTTCTCCAAAACCTAAAAATTAAATTGGTAATGTAAATAATATAATATAATATTTTGCATTGATTTATGAAAGAAGGCTTAAGTTATTTTTAGAGCGGAACTAACTGGTCTACCGATGCACGGTATAAAAGTTTTATGGGAAAGAACAACACAAGCCAACTTATGGTAAGTTGTTCCTACAACCGCACTCCACACCATAGTTCCACACCACTCCATACAATCAAATTGAGAACCTGTTTCTTTTGAAGTCTTTTAAATACAAATAAAAGTACCTGATGACAGCATTCTTCTGTCAATGTAAAGGCCAACCCTGTAACAGGCCAACAGTGTGTTCTTCCCAACCTCTGCTATTAGCCGAGGCTCTATCACAGTATTACTCTTTGATAGCAGTCCTGTGAGCATTGTCCATGGATTTTCTATATGCCAATAGTCATTAACATCTTTACCTGGAATATGATTTTATCTTTCTTTATTCAATACAATAGTAAATTAATGTTTGTGCAACACTAAAACAATTGAAAAGTTGGATTGCTATTATTTTCATCAATTCTATTCCTTTTTTAAAAAAAAGATTTTAATAGATATTAAATATGTAAAATAACACGAAAAATTCAATGTATTTATTATAAAAATAAATGCTATTAAAGGAGAATGCCAAAAGGTGGTATGAAAAGTATGCCTTACAATGGCCTTTTAACCACTCTTGGCTCAATGTCTGAAAGCTGGCTAGTCTCTCTAAAATCTCACCTTGAAGTTGTGTTATAACAAAGTCTCTAACAAAATGAGCTGTCCTCTCTTCTCCTGAAGATTGTATCAAGCACCCAACAATTGCTTTGAATGTATTTGCTAGTACAAAATTATCCACTGGGTATTCCTGGAATTTGAACATGTTTATTAGTAAACTAGCTGTGCCACCAGGTTTCACCTGTGTTAAGAATAGTAGCGTAATGCTTAATAGCCTATAACCTTCCTTATGAATGTAGCTATCAAATAGAAAAAGGATTTTTCAAATCGGTCCAGTCGTTTCGGAGCCTATTGTTACAAACAAATAAACAATTAAATCTTTCCTTTTTATAATATTACTATGGATGTAAATATTCTTCAAATGAAAAGTTTAATTGAATACATACATTTGTAAAGAAACAATGTTTGTCTGTTTGTTAAATGATACATGAAAAGGAAACACTCATTTTTATATTAAAAAAAAACTACATAACATCATGGTGGCAAAATATAATGATATATTAGAAAGGTGTTTGTAAAACACAGGATTGAAACTTACAGAAGCTAGAATAATATCCTTAGTACCAAGATGCAGGCTGACATGAGACAACACCTCTTCACTCAGTAGGTGACTTCTTATGCTTTTTATACCTTCAACTGGAATTTTTGGCAGCACTGCCTCTAAATAGCGCTGAATGTACTCCTTCATGAATTTTTCACCTGTGAATGATGAATCATCCATCATCAACCCATCACATTATTATTCTATTTTTGTGTCAATTTATAAGGCAATATAAAACATTAAATTCTGTATAATTTATATAATAATATGAAGTGGAAATATTACCTTCTAAAGCCAACTCTTTATTGTCTTTCATTTTAATATCAAATTCCATTTCTTTTTGTTTCATCTCCTCTTTGATGACATATGAACGATCTGTAAACGCTTGTAATAGCAAATCTGAATCAAAAACCTCGTTCAGGCGCTTTCCAAACGCATACAGTTCCGCTTCCAAATTCCATTCTAGGAATGTGTTCCGCGGATTCGTTCTTTTCCCGAGTTTATTTTCTCGTCTTTTGAATTCCCACAATGTTGGTGCCACCCACCTATGTATCTTTTGGCCTTAAATTAAATTGAAATTAAGATATTACGGGTAATGTTTATAACCTCCAAATTTTACCAAGTTTCTAAAGTCGGGGAATACCTACTTTGTGTGGTCAGGGAAGTATTACTTAAAACTTTGGAGAAAATTGGTACGCATCGCCTAAATACTGACATCTTCTCAAATGTTCATGCAATGTAAGTAACACTGTAACAAATAGCAAGTAAATAAAATAAATTTTGAAATCTTTAATAAAATTATTAGAGTGACAGACAGACAGCGAGTGACATTAGACAATGACAAGACAAATGACATCTAATTCGACAAATTGAGACAATTACGTGACACCACAGATAACCAAGGAGTACCTACTAATGTATATTATATATAGTTTTTTTTTTTAACTAGACAGGTAGATATTTTTATACTTGTGAAGGTAATTCGTATGGCGAATGTGTATTCATGCTACTGAAAAAAAAATTTTGTGTAAAGAAAAATCTTAAAATTATATCCAACTAAATTTTTTTATTAATAAAAGCGTAATAAAAATGATGTCATCACAATATTTAAATACATAAGAAAATCAACAAATTTATTTATCTATTTAATCTCAAATTAAAATGTGTCATCGACCCTTGAGATTGCTAAGGAAGCCTCGCACAGAACTGAAAAATCCTCGTTTCATATTAGTAATGGGCAAAATGGTGTGGTTGCTGTAGAACGATGCCGAGGTGTCATATAAGGATGATGTCATGTCTATGCCCTGAAAATATAAACATTACATTTGTTCTCTAAACCAGCTATAGGACTGCACCAGCAAGCAGTTTGTCGACTTGATTAGGTCAGAACTTAAAAGACTTAATACTGAAGCAAAAATGTTATGTAACGTACAGAAAAGTATAGATCCCGACAATATAAAATACGTTATCGTCTGGAGTACCAGTGCCAGCAGTAACTAATCTATAGACGATCCCATCAACTAACCCACATTTAACTGGTGCAGGAACTTGGGCATAGGCGTTTACCTATGCTGAAGTTCCACCACCCTGCTTGCTTATGCAAGGCATACCGCCTTGCTGCATTTATAAACTAATCCTATCTAAGAGGAGACCGGTGCCCAAGAGCCCTTAAATTACGCGGCGTTCTCCTTTTTAAATTGTAATTGATAAAATGGTATAGAGTACAATAATAGGCATTACTTACTCCAAACGAAGTGCTTAAATGGTATGAATCAAATGAATTTATCAAGCTAGATGGCTCCCGTGCCTCCCGTTGTGGAACAGGCGGCATTTTCGCCTCCGGCATCTTAGCTGACCTCATTACTAAACAGGACACAAGCCTCTTGAGAAATGGCTTTTTCGGCTTTTCGTTGTGCGAATACACAGTATTCTTATTTTTAAAACGAGCCATTTCCTTATCAGAGTAAAGAGAGTACGCCGATGTGCCGAGATTGGGCGTCACGGATTTTTTATGTCCTAGAAACATGTTAAAAAACAGTATGTGCCGCCTAACAATTTTAAATAATTAAATTCAATCACATTTGAAACCTTTGAGCTTTTATCATTTTATGTTTTTTGCTATTTTTTATTATAGAAATATATATTATATTATAATTTTTTATTATAGAAATATATAATATCAAACGACCATACAGGTCCTAAAGGTACAGTTCGCCCCGAGAACGAACCATCGCTGCCCTATCATAAAATTTTTTTTCATGTTCAGGACCACTACTGTCTATTCTTGACTAAACTAAAAATAAAATAACGCTTCATACTCACAGCCACACGTTAGGTGAATGTCAAGGAAACATACAAAGACAAATTATACAAACACCCAGAACGGTAACAGAAATCATTCAAATTTCTGCCCCAGCGGAAATCGAACCCAGGGCCCTTCCAATGGCGGACCAACATACATTATTTTATTTTATGGATACAGAATATTAATTTCTTTACTATATACCTTTGAAAATAGTTTGTATAGATGGGCTGCTTTTCTTTGCAAAGTCTGATAAAAGAGATTCAGGAGGTGTATTGCTTTTGAAATTGCTCGACGAAAACGTGACATGTTTCATGTGCGCCATGCTGGCGTAGCGAATTTCCATTGAGGAAACTGTTTGTCTCCTTCCTGCATTGAAATTATTCTCGTCTTCATTGTCATTTTCTGTAGAATATAATAGTCGTGGTGGTTTGTTTCCTTTACAATTTCGATCACTTTCCTGATATATATTTTGTTGAATGCTGGTACTATGTTTTGATTGGAGAGTATTAATATTATTCATTCTTTCATTAAAAGTTTGTTGCCTTCTTGACTTGCGAACTTCTCCGAAGGACATAACACCGTAGCTTTTGGGATTGTATCGTTTATATCTCCCTTGGCTAATTGTTCTGTTTGATACTTTCTTCTGAATAGTTTTTTTGACTTTTTCATATTGACTTCGTGACAATATTATCGGTTTCTGTTTTGTGAATTGGTCTACTTGCAAGAACACTTGTATATTTCGACTAAGCACCATTTGTTGGTGTGAGTTGGATTGAACTATATTCTGGTCATATTGAGTAGAGTTTGTAACTAATTTGGATTTATCTTTTTTATTCCCCTTATTTTTATAACAACTATCGGTGCTTCGATGCGTTGGTGATGAACTATTTTCCTTGCTGATGTGCATAAAAATAAAAATAAAATGTAACTTAGAGCACAATATTTGTGAAAGAATAGTTATCAAACACTTACAATTCAATTTATCAACATATGGATTCTTTGCGGTGATTGACCACAACATCAAACTTAAAAATAAAAATAAAAAATAACCATTCCCCTGTGCGCAAGTAGTACTGTCGAGTTTGGCATTTGTATTGAGGTAGTGAATCCTAAAAAATAAAACAAAATATAAAAAAAAACAGTTACCAAAACCGCGACATTTTCTATTTATTGTAATTTATAATCCCTTGAAACGTATAAAGTGAGAAGTCAAAAAATAGCAAACCTTTAACAACTAAGAGAAGTAGACGTAAAAAGCTTGTGCATACCTGGGGAATGTTAATTTTCTCTGCTCTGTGCTTTTTAATTCCAAGCAATTCTCTAATTTCTTGGTCTCTAGTAACTGGACTGGGTACGCAGCATTTATCTCCACGATAATGTTTTACTGGTGTTATAAAACATAAAGGGTAAACCACTAGTTTTTAAATTATTCTTAGTAATAACATAAGAGTAAGTATGTGGACTGAAACATTTTTTTTTTTCTAGTGATAAGTAATTTACTAAAAGCACAAAAACGAGATTTTTCTTTAAATTTTTACGAAAGAAGCAATAGATCAAATGCAATCAAAAACAAGTCACTATTTATTCTGCTATTATTTTACCAGTTTCCAAAAGTATCTATTCTATTTTTACAGTTAAAAAATACTAACCAAATGAACCTTTGTCATCTACGGCACTTATTTTTGGATTCATTACATTTTTTTTATTTATTAGTTGAACAATGGGCTTATATTGGCTATTACTTTCACGCCTGAAATAATACGCACAAACATTGACGGCACTCACTTATTACACTAATTATGAATTATTATAATATTAGTAGACAATAGCATAGTTTAATGTTTTATGACAAGGTACCTATGAGTTTATGAATTTACATTTAAGACTATAATATGTTAGTATTTACCAGTGACTAATATCTAGACTATCGCGTATTTTTAATCCTGAAATACTTTTGTCTACACCTCCAGCATCACACTGTAAATATAATCACATTTAACACGTAAGCATTTAGTCAAAAGAACGCAAAAATTAACTATTGTAAGCAATATTTGAAAACTCATACAGCATTAATGTTATCTTGTTTCTGATTTGTAAAGTTTTTTTGTTTTCCTCGTTTTGTTTCCCTTGCTAAGTTGACAGTTTTTTCAATAGAATTGTTAATGATATTATATTTAATGTCTTTTCCTTTGAAATTTGGTAAAGCTTTCGTGTCTTGCGACTTTAAAGTTTTGCGTATAGATAAATCCGTATTTAAATTATCCTGTAAAAATAGAACACGATACCGTTCATTGTCGCCGTCGATGTTTATCGTTACATTAGAAGTATCGTTTTGTTTGGTTCTCATTCTTGTTATTTTTACTTTACTTTCATTCGCAGAAATGGGCTTCAGAAGGTTTTGAGTGTACTCATTAACGATCGCTTTTTTGATTTTCCTTTTTTCAATATTTGATTCGTGTAATTTTTCCGGACCGTTTCTTAGTGCATTTACTTTTGACGTTTGAGCATAATTAACAATTATCGACTTGTTTTTGGATCTATCGTTTTTAGTAATCATTTTATTACGTGGTAACTGACGATCGGGGCTTTGACTTTTTAGTGTTTTTATATTTTTTTGATCCAATCGAATATTCTCTATTTTTTCTTTAGTTTTGTGCTTTGCTGCCGGAGACGGCGATCTACTTCTGAGTGGCTTTGTTACGCTTTTGCGGATATTTGTACTCAATTTTCTATTCTTTCGTTCATCGAGACTAGTTTTAAGAATTTGATTTTGCTTAGTAGGTATACAATTCATTTTTCCACTTTGAGGACATGTTTGAATTTGGATAAGGTCTCCTAAGCATTTTACATCTTCCATTACTTCCGGTGTTGGATAAACTGATATAACAATTAATGGGCTTTTGCGTTCGGTAGTCAAATCAACCGGCTTATTAAATTCACAGTAACTAACTGTAGTTGCAATATCAGTGCTTTGAACGGTTTTATTACTAATAACTGTGTTTTTTACCATATCTTTTACAAAGCAAGTACATGTATTTGCTTGAGTAGCCTTTGTAGTTTTGCTGTAATGTAAATTTTTTATTAATACTTATATATAAAATTATAACTCGCTTTATGAATCAACGCAAATTTAAGACTATAAATGGATTTCTCATGGATGTCATTGTCAGAACTAGACCAAATTGAAATGGGACTAAACGGGAAGCCGTTCGAAAGTTGTTAGGTAACAAACATAAAAAAATATTGTAATTGTTACTTTTTTTATTGAACACTATCTCTCAATCACTTATTTATATCCAATCATTAAAATGAATAAATACCTTTTTTAATAACGAATAATTACCTTTTTCTGGTGATATTTTCAAATGGAGCGGTGGATTCTGGGAATATTTTTTGTTGCTGAATCTGTGTTTCGACTGTAGCAGTACAAAAAACAAGTCATACAATTTTCATCTATTTCAATAAAAAATTAACTAAATTCCTTTACAATATCTCACTTACTTGGTTTCTCGTTAACGGTTGCAGCACAGTTTAATACGTATTGATCGTTTTCGTTGATTCCCAAACGACCAACAATTGTTACACGATTTTTTGGCGAATTCATATCATCGAAAACTTTATTAATACTAGTATTATTAGTATCAATACATGTACATCGTTCTATTATTTTACCATTTCTAGGACTTCTAGGCGAAACTAGCTCGTCATTAATAAACCTATTTGGTTTATCTTTCCTTCCTTTTTGATCCATGCTCAAGGAATTTAATATCTGCTTTGTATAAGTGATATGAGTTAATGATGATAGCTCTTTCTTGCTGTATCTTCTTGCATTTTTATCTTCTTTGGACTTGAACACATCAGCGCTACTTGTTTCCTTTAAGTCGTAAATTGGATGTTTTTTTGCGCGAGATAAATAACTTTTATCATGAATACAATTATAGTCTGTATTGGAAACTGTTTTTTGTAGATTCTTTATATGTTTTCGTTTCAAAAAAGCTTTAGAAGTTTGTGTTTCTCTTGTTATTGGTTCGACTAATATTTTTATCACTGTATTGTTTTTCGGCAGTGACTTTTTTTTATTTTTAACCTTTGTAGCGAAATGACGATTTAGCGCTTGGTGCTTCGTGAGATTTAAAATTGAGAATTGTTCAAAAAGGAGCTAAAAATGTTAAGAAATGGAAGAGCAAAGTTTTTTATTAGGTACTTTATGAAATTTTAAATTACTTAAAAACTGCTGAAACATTTGTAGGCCTACCTTGTTGATAGTTTTCTTTAAAATTAAAGATTTTTTAACTTCAGGTCTAAAGATCTGGGACGCTTGTAAAATATCAGCGGGCTTACTAAAATCTTGCCGTTGCTGATACTGTAATCTCTCATCCAGTTTCTGTAAAGATTCACTAACGACAGTGGTGTATCTTTTTTTCACTTGAGGAATAATATGACCTATTTTATCTGAAGAAAAAAAAGAAACAAAATATAATAAACAAAAAGTTACTTATTTGTTTGAAAATTATCTTTACAAAGAATATTTCACACCGTAATTATCCATTTGTCTTAATTTTGAATATACAATATACATACGTTTGTATTCATAACTTGATTTAAATCTATGTTCATAACATGATTGATTAGTGTCAGTACGTCAAAAATTGTCTAATCTTTTTTCGTAGTCTATTTGTAGTTTATTGTTTATAATATTTTATTTGATGTCAAAGTCGAACAAAATTACAATCAAATATAGTGTATTTATAATACTCTTGGTCAAATATATTACAATTAATTACAATATTAGAAAGGTACAATTGGAATAATGGTACAAGATTATAAAAATGTCTAAGAATTAATTTCATACTATAATGTTTTGTGATTCATAATAAAATTGTTTAAACTAAATTAAAATTATTGTACCTATGCTTTTTAAAAATGTCGTTTGCTCTAGAAGATCGTTTAATTACACAAATGGTGATTCCAGTTTCCAAAGAAACCTACTTCAATACTAAATGTAAGCTAAAAGACACCCTGTGCGCATACGATATGTTATACCATCCTCCCGATTATAATCCTAAATCAGCAAGATCTGATCGCCAAGAGCCTAAGATTATAAGAAGAAATATATGGGAACAAGTAAGGATTACAATTACAACATTAGTGGGTTTCGGACACGTTGTGCAAAGGGATTTTTTTGGTTTATTGACATTTTTTATTTTACCTAAATACGAGTATGTCTATACATACTCGTATTTAGGTAGAGGTCGTGCATATCCATTGCTATAGCTACTAATGAAAATTTTCCGACAATCAATCCTGACACGTAATCACGCATATCTCCGTTATACCGGAACTGAACGTTTACTCTTTAATTTCATAATCAATCCATTCAAAGTTTTTTCGAAATTAAAGCGGAATTTAGAAAATAATGATTTTTTTAGGAATTCCACAAAGGTATTCCCTCAACTACACACTTTCAACTTGGAAGACCTAAATGGAAAATCTCAGATGTGCCAACGAAAGAATTTGTGAGAGTTCAAGGTTGGATCTTAATACTTTTTATTATCTTATTTTGATTTTATTAGACATTAATCTAACAAAACGTAATCCTCTTTATTGTACACGCTAACCAGGTTGTCTAGGGTAGATATAAGGTATTTTATAAACGAAATTTTCATTCTGCAGTGAAAAATGAAAATCCACACATGCGGATCTACAACGTTCTCGAATGGGCTGTTCTTCTCAACAAAGGAAAACCTCTGTGCGAGTGACAAATATACAGAATTATTAAGCATCAGTTTGTTTTTTTATTTCGGATTTTAAGAGTCAAAAATATTACCTACCATAGATTGATATCACTGAATTAAAGAACACTACAGACAACTCCAAAAGACCCAAACTACTGTTAGATTACAAAGAGTATAGGTACGCTTACGCAGTTGGATGAGTTGGATCTCGGCCAACTAAGGGATTAATTAGGGAATATTGACTAACGAGATCTCTCTCCATGCTTCCCTGCCCATTTCGCTCGCTTATTCGCTATTTCCTTCGACACTCGTGTGGCGAAAATACTTTTTGTCAATATTTTTTTGTTACTCTACTTTCTTAGTTCCTAACTCAGTTTAATTTAATCCATATCCTCCACTTCGTCTTTATCAATGGCATTCCTAATTAAAACGAAGATGAGTTTTCTGCTATAGATAATTACTACGTATTCTTTATAATGATGCCCTAAAAAAACCTGTTTAGGTGATCGATTTAGCTTGAGCATACAAGCAAATTAACTTTTTTTTATCTTGGTACCTGCTTATTTTACTATCAGTTGCTAAAATATATATCAACCTTACATGGATTCACATGAACCAGTTAGTCTCTATCTAATAAATATATCCAAATCAAATATATTTATGAACTTTTCCCCATATTTAACGGAAGAAAATCAGGAGGCGCGATATAACCATATTTCCCCGGCCCGCCTCTACTTTCCCAAGCTACTTTTTTTCTTTTTGCCTCTACTTTTTTTCGCTACTATCTTATAAATATCTTTAAAGTACTTATGTAATTAAGAAGTGGCCTTTCTAGATTTAATAATAATACCTTTAATATTTAATAATAGCAGCACAGCTAGATTAGATAGGTACAACATATTATTATGACTACTTGATATTCTCCTGGAGATCAGTTTAGTGGAAAATCTTATTTACATATTTGTACAAATATAATGCCTTGGAATTAAAACAATGCGGACTAGTAACATTTTCCTGTCTTTATTGTAAAATATTATATATATGAAAGTTACTACACGCGTTGTTTATTTAATTCAGACGCAGACAGCTAGGTAAGTGTATAGTTTCAAAATACAAACATTTTAGATAAGTTAATTATTATCAAATTTACAGTAGAAACGAATATCTATGCATCAAAAAATACCAAAAGCGAACGCTGAAAGAGTTTCACTGACAGATACAACTTTTAGCATTAAGTACGCGGTAGGCCCTTGCACTTTGTTCTTACACTTTGTATTCGGTTCAATAGTAGAATAAATAAGTAAACGTTAAAAAATTAATAATAATTCAAATTAAAATATAAATAATTCTCCTCTTTTTAGGATATCGGATTAATATCTATTCGTACCTAAACATGATCTTAGCGGCGGAGGTAAGCCAAGACTTTCTCTTATTATAATAAATACTTAATCGATTTAAATCTACGATAATAATTACTAATAATAAATTAAATTTTAAAAAAGCATCATTAATCAATTGTAAAGAGGGTTATCTATGAATGTGTACCTTGTAGGTACGTACAATATACATAATTATGTACCTAAATTTGTACATACAAGGAGGGTAACTAAAAAAAGGAATAACATAATAGGGTTGAGTTCTAATCAATCTAAGATTTATCATTAACGGTTCCTTCTAGGATTGTGGCTGCCCAATAAGCGTGGAAGGCGTGTCCTTAGTTAACTCTCCAATATGTAGCGGCACTATCTTGTTTATGACTCTTCTCGAGGGTTTCCTTCGAGGACGATGTGATATCTCCACACCTTGCAAAAACATTGAACCAATGAAGAGGTTACGAGAGGAATACGATTTTATTGTGGTCGGCGGGGGCACTGCTGGTGCCATTGTCGCGGGACGATTAACTGAAAATGAGAATTTTAAGGCAAGTATTTGCATTAATTCCCTTGATATTTTTCAAACGTTGATTTGCAAATATTTAAATAATAAATGACTTTCAAACATTTTTTGCAGTTTATTATATAAACGAATGATATGTAAGGCTATGTGTACATTATGAGTATATAATTGAAATGTGTGGTTGCGATTAATGAGTAAGTAGGTATTTAATGACCATTGTGGACGGCCCTGTCCACTCCGCCTAAGGCAAGCATGGCGAATTGTTCACGGCGCATGCATCGCGATGTCTTAATAATTATGCTTCATTGCTAATAATTTTATTTTGAGCTTGTTCTCAATTTTTCTCAATTTGTGGTAGGACATGGAAGGTTGCAGTGACCACTAAACTTCAGTTGCACGCTCCTTTTATACGCATTAAGTTAAAAAAGAAGAAATTCTGAATATATTTTCCGTTAAGTTTATTCTTTTTGGATTCTAGGTCTTATTGTTAGAAGCTGGAGGGCCAGAGCCCATAGGAACGAGGCCACCATCCTTCTATAGAACATTCTGGGGGAAGGAGGGGGCGGACTGGTCGTACCGCACGGTACCTGACAACTACTGTTTGGATCAAAACGGACTAGGTTGCTTTTGGCCTAGAGGAAAGGCGCTCGGTAATGTCCATATTTAGCAGAATTTTTAAGTATTATTTAGTAGGTTAATTAACCAAGTTTCCAAGTTTTGTTTTTATTAAGATTATCTTTGCAAGATAATTAATATAACAGTTGGCTCGACATTTTTACCTGTTTTTGAACATTTTTAATTACACGCTGCAGGACTGCGAATTCAAACTAGGACATTACTCGTAGTATATTATAACAATAAACTAATAAGTATATAACCGGAGCTCTTGTCAAGGTGGTACGGCTTTGCTGAATGGTATGATGTACCACCGAGGCCATGCAGCCGACTATGAAGACTGGGTGAACGCTGGTGCAGAAGGGTGGTCCTGGGAGGAGAACCTGCCGTACTTCGACTTGACGGAGGGCAATAAGGAAATAGGCACTGTAGTCAGCTCTCTTTACCACTCCGCTTCCGGACCTCTGCCTGTGAAACGAGTATGCCTTACAATTTATTACTAAAATATGGAGGTGACAATTGAAAAAAAAAAGATTCGTTATCCCTGTGTACCGGTCAAAGGTCAATGTCCTTTTTTCCGTCGGCCTTTGAAACAGACTTAGTCAAAGTTAAACGTGCATAGAAACGTCTATAAATTAAGCATAAAGTGTCATTTATATTTCTGTCTGATCACACTGACCTCCTGAGACAACATTTTTTCACTCAGTAGGTATTTAGTTAAATCATCCACAAATCAATTTTATTTCTTTAAATTCTATTTTGTTATACAGTTCAACTATCAGCCTCCATTCTTATATGAGCTGATGGACGCCATCGACGAAGCGGGGCTGCCCATCATCGAGGATATGAATGACCCGAACACTCCTGATGGATTTAACATTGCACAGGCGTTTAATTAGTGAGTCCAATATAACATAGTGACTTGAAGAGTAGTTAGGGCTTAGTCAGAAAAAATAAATTAAATATACCTAGTTCTTCATAAATCCGCATTGAAGCAGCGTGGTGAACTCTGTTTCTGGCATTCCACGATTGTGGGTAGAGACCCGTGCTCAGTGGGCTATAGAGATGGTTGCAGGTAGGCAAATATAGTTTAAAAACTAAAAACAGCAAGCACGTCACAACAAATCAAATAAACCCAAACTCGATGGGTGCGACATTTCGGTGCAGTGTCCCTGTGGCTTACTACGGGTTTCGTCATCAGACCCTAAATATCACATAGAACTAAAATTTTTGTCAAGATGAATCCAGCGAGTCCAAATTGCAAAGAGCAATTAAAAGTGACAGGGGCTAATGACGAATATAAATTGTAAAACACATAATTGCTCATGTATAAGGTCCATGCTGAAAAGCTTATTAATTTCCATCTTTTCGCGGCAACAAACTAATTTAACTATCTATGTACATCAAAACAAACGAAAAGAACTCTTCAGATTATAACGGCGTAAGTAGGCAAATCAGTTAAGTAAGAAAAATATTATGTTTTAGTGATGGTCAACGGTTCACAACAGCGAGAGCATATTTGTCACGGAAACCTAATTTAGATGTTGCTGTTAACACCCTCGTGAGCAAAGTTTTAACTGAGACAAATAATGGAGAGACACGAGCTATTGGAGTCGAATATTATGACGAATCAGGAAATGTGCGAACTGTGTACGCTGCTAAAGAGGTAAACCACATTACCAAAAATTTCGTCAGTAGATCTCCCTTGAAAATGTCTAAAAATTGCTTGCGAATAAGCTGCATGAGAATATTTCAAATCAATTTATACTTTTATGTTTTAGTTTTACAGATATTACTATTTTGCAATAATATTTTTAGGTGATTCTATCGGCTGGAGCCATTAATACTCCCCAAATTCTGCTGCTGTCTGGGATAGGACCCCAAGAGACTTTAGAGAAATTTGACGTTCCCCTCGTGAAGGATTTACCAGTGGGACAAAATCTTAGGAACCATCTTGGAATCACGCTTTACTTTAACGTGACAAAGTTAGAAAACACAGAAGTACTAGACTGGAAAGTATTGACTGACTTTTTGTTGACCAGAAAAGGACCTATGACTGGAACGGGTATTACACAGGTTTGTATTTTATTTTATTTTAAAGAAACTTTATTTTACTTACCAAACGAGTTTGATATTATGGTTCCTATATTTTATAGCTTACAGGCCTCTTGTATTCGAGCCTAGCGGATACGGAACGGAGACAACCTGACCTGCAATTCTTCTTCAACGGCTTTTACGCCGAATGCTCAAAGACCGGACAAGTAGGGGAAGAGGTCGACAACTGTGATGACAGCGGAAGAATCATTTCGTAAGTTTGCTATAGAGAAGGATTTGAAAACATTATTAATATGAACTGCGGGAAATGGTATACGATTTATTAGACAGTTGAAGCGTCACGCATTCTTACAATACATAATATATGTACATAGTAGTAGGGTGACATTTTCAGAACGAGAGTATTATTAGAACGAGGGTATTTTGACATTTTTATAGCGGTTAAATTTTGTTTAATCAAAACCTAGGATTCCACTCCCCCGTCGTCAATACCAGAGTATGCCCAAGACCTACAGACAAGTAGGTACACCACATATCTGCTTACATTTCTTAAAATAATATTATTTAATATCAATAAATATATATTTGCAGGGTAAACGGAGTGTCTCTACTCCCTCGAAGCGTTGGCTACATGACTCTGCAATCCACCAACCCATTCGACCACCCACTCATGTACCCCAACTATTTCGATCATCCAGACGACATGGTTATGGTCAAAGACGCTGCTAGATACCTTCAAAGAATTTTTGATTCCGATGTAAGTAAAATAGTTAGGAATATCTAAGAGGTATACTTAACTTTAAATGATAATACACCTATTGGGGTCCATTTATTAAACTGTTCATAAAGCGCGCACAGCCCCATAGATCGCAAGCGATCTCACTGTTAAAGTGTTAAGCAACGTCGGGCGCGGTCGGTACTCGGATGGGTGACCGCTAGTGGCAAATTTCATGCGCGCTTCCGTGCTTCGGAGGGCACCTTAAGCCGTCGGTCCCGGTTGTTAATAGTACTTAATAGATAACAGTCTTTAAACTTAGTACAATATTGTATTTTAATGTACACCGACAGTGTAATATCAACTATATAAGTATTTTAGTGTTAGCAGCGAATAATGTTTTTATTTACAGGTTTTAAAGAATAAGTATAGTATCGAGCTCGACCCAACGTCTACTGTGGAGTGCGACCCCCTGGAGACATGGTCGGACTCGTGGTTGGAGTGCATGGCGCGTGTTCACACCGACCCACAGAACCACCAACTGGGTACCGCCGCCATGGGCCTGGTCATCGACCCATTCTTGCGAGTCTACGGTATCGAAAGTAAGATAAGTTTTCTTTCTGCAACATGTTAGAAGTAGATAGCACGTTGATAGACATTTAAATTGTTATTAAATTGGTATTTAGTAGTATATTAGTATTATGTATTATATAAAAACAATTGAAAGCATCCCACGCATTTTTGACCATAAGGTTTACTAAATTAGTATTAATTAGTAAATTTATGTTAGTAACTAGGTAGGTACTTAAACATTATTTTCTATGTTTAGTTCGGCATCTATACCTAAATCTTATAAGTTATACCTACTTTATTTACAATCTTTCTACCATGATGTAACATACCTACATATAGAGGAATAGAAGAAATAGTTGTATGTAATATCTCTTTGTTTTCCAGACTTACGCGTGATCGACGCCTCGTCAATGCCGACAGCCCCAACCGGTAACCCACAGGGAGCCATCATGTTGGTTGCTGAACGTGGTGCTGATTTCATTAAGCGATATTGGTCCTAATAAATAATTAAGTGCAAGCCGGAATGTAGTTAGTATAATATGAATATTAGGCAGGATTACCTACTGTAGTTACTCGTATATTGCAATTTTGACGTTAAAAAAAGAGGCCACAGAACGAATATCTTAACATTTAAAAGTAATATACGAAATTCAAATCCTAGGTAGAATTTTTACTAATCACTCCAAATTCTCGTTAGTACCGCATTTGTATTGTACAGACCTACTAGGTAGGTACCTACCGCTCAGAAAACCGTCAAACTATTGTAGGAGTGTATCACTAGGTATATACGGAGTGTAATTTCCCAAATACCTGGTAGGTAGGTACTTAGAATTCTAAGAGTAGGTTGGTAAATAGATAAAGTGCCTACATAATATATTAGGTATAGGTAGTTATTAAAATGTTTATTATGTTAATGTTCCTATTAAAGTAGTGTAGCAAAATGTTTAAATAAAGTACCTAAATAAAAGTTTGTTATGCAAATTTTTTATTATTACGCGTGTTATACCTATATTTACTTTGAATATTATGTAACACGCGTTAAATATGCCTAGGGTAGATTCGCCGGTTTTCGGCCTTTTAGTGGAGTTGTCAAGTTTAAGATATTATTAAAAAATATTGCCATGAC
>DWAV01000160.1:0-25987 GCA_018231305.1 Noctuana lactifera
GGAACAAAAAAAACATTGATCGTTGCGCGTGCGCGCAGTGAACAGATGTCCTTGACAAGGTCCAGGGGGAAGGTGGGGTGTCGAAACGGGACGAGGAACAGGTTGGACACACGGACAGACGAGCCGACTAGCACAGTTAGCCGCTGCAGCCATAACTAGGTCATCCTATATATATGTGAAGTTCAAGGCATCCTACTCATTGCAAGTTAAACTCTCGCACAAGCAGCACGCACTTTCACCGGTGACGATCTAGCTACCTCGTGGAAGATAACGATAAGTGTTCAGTGATTCAGTGATTGCCCTTTTCAACGAGATAAAGGTAAGCCATGATTTTTGGATGTAAAGGTTCTATTGCAGTGCGAGTGAAATCGTGTTCAGACCGTTGTAACCCTGTGAAAGTTTTGAGCGGGATTTCGAATGGACGCTGATGTCTCGTGACGTGACACCAACCGCGGTGCTCCTTATGTGATAATGATAGTATGGCGAATGCATTACTAATAAAACAGTATAAGTAAGTTTTGAATTTTACGATATAATACTGTAATATTTTAGAGTACCTATCTAATATTTATAATGTATTATGTGCCTTCCCCGGTTGTGGGGAGAGACCCGTGCCCAGCAGTGGGATATAAATAAGGTTGAAGGCAAGGCATGTGCGTGAAATAATTAGATACATACTTAAATTAAAAAATAGAAGAGATATTTATAGAAGAATAATAGAAGATATAATATATAAACTAAAACTATAATAAAATCATAATTTAAGAAATGTTTTTATTATCTACTAATAATTTCATTTTACAAATCTCTACGATTTTAAAGTGAAGTAAGATAATTCAGTCACGTAATGATGTATTTAATTTAAAGTAATAGGTAAATATATTTAAGTATTTTTCTGTTTGTTTGGTATTGATTTGATACAATAATGATTTTTCATAAAAACGAATTTTTGAAATATGTTGAGTAAAAAATGGATATTTTTTATTTTTACTTTAAAAATAAGTTTTTTTAATAAAAGTGTTTTTCAAGAAAAAATAAAAAAAAACACATGAAGATTACAGAGAAAGACGGTTCCTTTTATCAGTAAAAATCTGTAAATCTGTTATTGTGCGAGACAAACACAATCTCTATTATCTTTAACATCTATTCAACATTATAAAAAATTTGAAGTTGAAAAGTAAAACCACAACGTTTTCATTTACCTATACAACATACCTACTCACTCCAAAGCGACGTCTCCAGTCCTAAAGCCTCACGTCATTCAGCCAATAATGACAATGTGCCGGAACCGTCACAAAAATTTCATAGAAATTATACAAGTCGTCAGCATTCATGCTGCTCTTGGTCGCGCGTTTAGATATGTAAATGAAAACCTTCACTTTCTAAAATGTGAAAAGACACATCACTTTTAACCCTGAATTAGGTAAGGTGAGTATGACAATACTAGCAGATAAGTAGGTACCTACTATTGTTAAGATGCAAGTTTTCTGAAAATTGAAAAAATAAATAAATGTATCTGTAGGTATCTATTATTAGTATCTTTATCATTTATGTATTTGTTAGGATTTTGCGCCAAAATAAACTTACCACGAATAAACAGTTAAAGTAACTTTACTTAATCATGTCATAATACTTACAAACATGTATACTTAGTTGTAGGCGTGGACCTACAAATAGATATACGTAAACAATCATTTATTTCCACAATTAACATCTACAAGTATCTATCAGACATGCATTTGGGATGAACGCATTTTTCTGCAGCAATAAATTAAAAATCGTTAACGGTTTACTTAGTTAATTGCTCTATTCTGCAAATGGAGCGAGACAAACTGTTTAATGTCCAGAGCAATGATATTTAAGTTTTCAGTTTTCTTACGACTAAGGGTAAGAGAAATGTTCTTTTGTCATTTTTAGAATACCGGTTTTGATACGTAATTAGAACAAGAATCTAAATTCAGATAATATATTCAGTCATAATAAATATTAAAAATAAGTAATGAATAATTTAATTTTATTAGATTAAAAATGCTGGTTTTCATGTTGGATTACCTACCTATACAGTATATTTTATTTATACAACTTTGTTACCCATTTGACATACTTAAAGTTAGACGTAAACAAAATAAAATATGTATTAAAACCGGGACACAGGTTCCTAGCATAGATAACGAATTAAATAAGGTTGTCAAATAAACAATCGTAAACAAAACACGGCACTGGCAAACAAAACACAAGTGGATCTTATGACGCGTACAGCAGCGACAGGTTTTCGAACAGCTAATTAAAAGTCTCGAGGCGTCGCCATGTCGAAAGTGGTAAGAAAGCTGCCACGATCGGAATGGTCAATAGTCGACTCGCGTGCGAAGCCGCTCATAGTTTCTCGTATGCTCCCCGATCATAGAAATTACGTAGTTATAACGGTTGAAAATTATGCAACGACGATTCTTTATGGCAAATTATAATGCAATGTTCCATGCAAACACATTCTTATGTATTTTAACGCGAATTTTAGGCTGGTACCTAATACATTCAAAATTAACAAAAATTTTTTTAATGCTTTTTCTTTCTGAAACTTCCTGTACCTAACTTAAGTAAACACCACCAATAAAATAGGAACCTACATAGGTATACCTAGGTACATTAATTATTTTTTTTACCTGAAACAAATTGAAACTCAAAGTTGATTTGTTCATATCCTTTAAAATTATATAACAATAAATCATTACTTTAAAATTAAGACTTAAATTGCACACAACTTAAAATTAAAACTACTTTTTTCGAGTGTAAACGCACTTTCATCGCGTCGCGACATGAATGCTATTATGATTAATTTCCTCATCGCATTACAAGAGCCACTCTGAGTCACTCCTTTCATGTCCAAAAAAAACTTTAAAGTGAAAGTTGTGACGATGCGGTGCGAGAGGTTATAGTCATTCACCGGCCGGCGGCGTTGGGTAACCGAAATGTTTTAACGTGAAAATGATACACTCTTAAGAGTACTGGCCCAGTACTTAAAGTCTCTCACTATAGGTAGGTAGGTACAATACATGAAATTTCTGTACAAAATGTACCTACCTACTTAGGACATCCTGTTATCATTTCATCATTTGACCCGGTTGTAAGTTAATAGTGGACCGAGGTCCTACAGTTCAGCTATTAAATCCAGACAAGCTACCTATTTAGGTATCGGTTTTTAGGCATCGGGACATTGTTTTAGTCATTTATTTTGTTAACTACTTCATTGATAAGTTAAGGCTCTATGCTTTTGGGTAATTCTTAAAAAAATGTTTATTAAGAAGCTTTGCTGTAAGTACCTACCTACCCATGCAATCTTCGCGGGACCACCACATCTCTCTCTACCGTGAAGCCATAAATAGGTACCTAGTTACTCGTAGTTCCAATTTGATATTATCACAACATTTAGCGTGTTTAAACATCTCTTCAAATAGTCTGCAAGAGTAGAAAAGTATTATTTCAAATATGTTATGTACATCCCCACCTATGGATGTGTACTCGTACCTACTCTAAACAATTTTCTACTAGGCAAGTAAGTAGATAGGTACATAGTTTTATGCAGGTGAACTTAAGGCTATAAAGGCTTAAATAAGTTTTCTATCTACATATCCACGTTTATATAACCATCAACCAAGTTTATACATACCTACTTATGTATTATGGTACCTAGGTACTTAGTAATGATATTCAAAGTGATTATGAAGTAATCTGTATATACCTACTGTTAACTAGCAAGCGCAGGTTAACTGATTAGAACATGTGCATCTTGAATCAAGTGTACCGTTCAGTCCACATTGAGCCTACTAACGGTTGGACTCCCGTATAGCGTTTGTAGGACATGTCGATTGCACGTTGAAGCAGTAAAAAGAAGTCTCGATACATTTGATTAATTTCTTGCATCCTGTAGATGATACGAAGGTAAGTTGAATTAAACTAAAGAATATCAATAAAGCTATAGCTGCGTAATTAGGATATTTAATAAATGAAGTGAAGAATATAACGTTGTTAGTTATAAGTTATAAGCAATTTGAAAATTACAGGGGACCATAGAGAAATAGTTTGTACAGGGGACATAAGCTTACCTATAAGTAAATAAAAAGCCAATTAATAGATACAAAAGCTAATAGTTAATTTATCTGAAACAAAAATCTTTGCCATCACAAAACGAATCAATGTCATGATATAACTTATTGGTTGAACGATTGGTACCATTCGGTAACAATAAGCGTTAAGTATACAGCTTAGTAATTCAGTGCTCACATCCGCGTATTAAACACGCAGAGACTCGTGCACCGTTTTAGAAAGCGGATTGCAGTGGACCGGTCAGTGAGTGGGCGAAATACAAATCAAAAATAATAATAGGTGTATCAATTCTCACGCTATGGTTAAAACTTAGGTACATTCCTACAAATTAAGAAAAACAAGCGTACTTACCTACTTATAAAAGTATGAGTTTAAAAAAAGCTTATACCTGGAATGACTATCTCGATATAGACCGTTTTATTCTTGAGAATAATTAGAAAGGTAGTAAATATTTGCCCCGAATTGTACCTTATAATATTAAATGTTGATGGACTTCAGTATTTAGTCATACAAAAAAAAAATTATGCCAACGTTTAATCATGTTAAACATAAGTAGGAACATAAATAAACCGTTATCAGGTCAGGACCTTTTAACGAGAAATATAACTGTATAAAAAATACACCACACGTCGAATGCAAGTGGACAGATCAATTCCTATAAAAATCTTAAAACACGTTATGTACCTATATTTACGATGGTCGCCATTAAATCATCCGTTGTAGAACGTAGATTGAAAATCGCAAAATACAGGAGAGATCTGACTTTTATTTTTCCACGGTGAATTTCCGATAAAAGTAGGGAGCCGGTTTGACGCGTAATAGCAGGTATGGGCCCTCGCTCCGAAATTAGAAAAACGTTAACCTTGCACGGAGCGGCACACACGCTACTAGTCGCGTAAGTCGCGTTGCTTTCACCCGCCCGACGCAACGCCGCGCCTTCAGTGCTGCAGCCGGCAGCCGGGTCGTTCTGTCTAGGAACCTAGGGTACTAGGCAATGTAAATACTCATAATTTATACTTACTTTGGAAACTTCCGTCTGCTAAATCGGTAATTATACAATATTTTTCAATATAAACTGAAGTCATTGAAGTTGAACAGGCACAGAGGTGCATAAAACTAACATAATAATATTATGGTATGCTTGGATACACTAAATTAGTGTCAATAATATAACCTTAAAATATTTTCAACCCACAAAATTTAATAATATACTTACTTAGTATAGTTAGGTTGGGTACCTACTACAATATACATAGTAATAAGTACACTTTTTTTATTCAAATATGACTAAAAAGAAAAAGTTAAAAACGAATAGGCCGTAACTCGTTAAATTTTTAAATTTATTAACAGGCTAAGCAGTGAAAGAATAACACCTTTTAAAAACAAGTTTATTTTCTAGCACACTTACCACATTTTTATGGCGAACTGTTGTTCCCACGAAACATTTCGAATAAAAATAGACTGTTCCTATTTAGAATAGATCCGCGTGAATTGAAAGTGAGGTTAGTTTCCCGCGATGCAACGGCGAAGATCAGTTGTACGCGCTGGCGCCGTGGGTCACTAGGTTAACAGGTCGATGGCATTTCACCACGACTTTAAAAGGGATTTCACATTTTGTCAAAAAAACATTATTATTTATACCAGTTCGAATTTTGATGACACGATAAAAAAACGATGAACATTTAAATTTTATTGTAATATTAAATAACTATAAAATTCCGCTCATACTTTCTACTATAAAAATCCAACTGTGTTTCGCTCAGAAATAGCAATAGGTTTGAGGAGTTTGGATACTTGCAATGACGCGCTTTAAAGAATTAGATATTTGGTTCCAATAGTGGCAAAAAAACGTTAATTTATCTTTAGGAATTAAATCTCGAACACTTATGTAATGTACGATATTATGTACCATGTATTGAAACAAAAATCAAATAGTAGGTATCATTACATTGTCTAATTAAAGTAGTAAAAAATTCTTGGTCGGTGGATGTTTACTAAAAAACGTATTGAGCAGAGGATTTCTGTACCTACTAGCTTTAGAAATAAATAATTTTATGTGTGGGAACATAATAATATCTACTTTCACAACTGCAGTTTTTCTTCGAAATGGAGACGTGCAATGGAATTGAAATAATTTTCTTTGTTAAGGTCTGACTCTGAGGGTGGGTGTACGATTATTTATCTACATACACTCACCCTCGAGAGTGATCAACTAAGTAGATTAAGTACTTACCCTAAGTCAATTAGGTTATTACTAATAATCTAATTTTCTATTTTCCTAACATTGTCCTATATGGTGCACAAGAAAGAGTAGATAATATATTATTATCATTAGGTATTACCGTATTACCTACCTATATTTGTAATCACGTTATCAAAAATGGATCTATTTCGATGATATTTAAAGTAGGTACCTATAGCAAACTCGAGGGTGAAAAATCGATGTAGAAAGTATTTTCACGAATTTCAATTACGCATGCCTATAATAATGCGACAAGTCATACATAAAACATACGCATCTTTCAACAATTTCTCCGCCAATAATCTCAGCGGATACAATAGGTATTGCTACGTTATTGAATCTACCTGTAGCATAAACGTTATCTACTATGAACTCACATATACCTAAAGTTAGATAAACTACAATGTGTGACTGTTAAAGCAAATTAAGAAGTAATTTCATGTTATATAAAATAGGTATAAGGTCCGTTTAAATGCATATCAACGTTTATTTTGTTGAACATAAAATCTTTATTTTTATCGGCCATAGAAAGTAGAACTAGCAGTGGTCCAACGCATTCGTTAACACTTCATATTAACTTCAATTTAAATAAGTAGCACCTTATTAAAAGCAGGTGCGTGAGATGACATCCAAACCACAGTTAGAAAAGACCGGGTCACCTGTATTCGAGATAGTCGGCCAAACCGCTAACACACTTCTATACCGGATAGGTGTGGATCGATTTGAGAATCTCAACGAACAGCAATCCAACGTTCCTTAAATAACGTATTTAATGTGGGTGCAAACTAGCATCAGTTTCTAATAGAAAGTAGTTTTCCTTCCTTTTATTTGAAAAAAAAATCGTTGAAAACGAAGTTACGTAATTAACGCATCTAAATAACGATCGTTAATGTAATGACGCTCGTTCAATTATTTTAATGGACGTCCTCTAATTATACTTAGGTACATCTAGTAGACGATCTCTTAAAAATGCAACGTTGGCGACGCAAGGGGCTACTTTCTATGAGCAACTCTAAGCAGACAATCAATCCGCGCGAATCACTCATCAGAACACTTTCTAATCGACATCTACGGAGAACGCTCAATTAAGCCAAAACAAAGTTTAAATAAATAAAAGTTTTGTAAATAAAATGAGAATTTTATAGCATATACTTAATTTTTTTTTGCAGAATGGAGCAGAAAGCAGCAGGGTGGATTCTTTTAGCGTTACTCAGCTCAACTACAATTATTCACACATTCGCGTACCCACAGCATCATGCTCTCATATCACAGGTAATTCATATGCAGCTTTATACCTAATAATAATACCCATAAAATAAACGAATCTTTGAACCAAATCTGAAAATACTTACTCTTTCAGTCAACAAGCAATGTACGAACACAGAACCCTCAGTACTACAGCAACTCGTTGCCACAAACTCATCAAGAGCAAATTGAAGAACGAAAATTCGCTGAAAAACCGAATGCATTAAAAAAGGTTGCATTAGACGACTTAGACGACATACAGACCAATTCCATTTCTGATGGAGGATTCTCGTGGTCAAACATGCTAGGTAAGATATTTATTTTATATTATTTACAAAAAACGTGGAGAAGAAACGAGTTTAAAACGGATAATTAGCACTACCACGGAAACAAGTGACAAGTACCTAAAGGAAAGTGTCTGTAAGCCCACAGCCAAACTCAACTGGTATTGACAGATTGCAAGCATATTGATGCTAATAGCTAAATGTCACATATACTTGCACATCCGTGGATATCAGTGAACTTCAGTGCCACTTAGATCCCTATCATGAGATGGCCTCATTTTCTTTTGCTCTTACTTTAATTTAACAAATAACTAAATTGAAAAATTGTTGTGCCTGCCGGTTTTACTCTAAAATGTAATATTCATCAATTACCTAAGTTATTAACTATCGTTTCCTAAACGTAAACAATCGTACAAACAGTAATTTTCCAAAACCTAATTCAGTTCGTTATTTTTAAAATCACTATATGGAAAGACTAGTTTTTTAGACATAATATATTCAACTGTTTCAGGAATGATTATGCAAATGCTGTTCAATCCTGGTAGCACGGGTCCCAACAAGAGTGACAACATCGATACTGATACTGTATCTCCGTCGCCGTGGGCAAATCTGCTTTCCATGGGGCTTAAGATTCTAACTGCCATCCTAGGCGGAGGAGCTTCGAGCGACGGCATCGACAAAGTTGACAATGGCTCATCGCCAATGCAGGTACCAAACTGAAATACCCTCTTAAAAATCATAATACGCATGTCTTTAAAAGAAACAACCACGATGTATCATAAGATCTTGTAAATGCAAATGCAATATGAAAATATTTCCTACCGTACTGATACACTAACATATCTGTAGATATTTGCATACCTACACTAGTGTAACGACTTACGACACTCCGATATTGTATAAAAGCACTTTTAACCTCACCTGTAAGTACAAAGTAGATAGGTAATCCAGGTAGTTGAAACCTAAACATAACGCGGTCCTATCACATCATTCACATCCGAGGACTATCTTAGGGAAATAAAACATTCCTTTTGATACCAATTGGTACACAAGTAAATTGTCATTCCTAAATATTTCCTTAAGGTAGTCCCTTTCTTTTAATGTAAATAGTAAAGTTTGGTTACGGAGATGGTTTCGCTTCTCGCTTGCTTCAGGGTATATTGGCTGCGGTTCTGTCGACGGTGCTCGGTGCAAAAGATCCCGACCAAGTCGCCTCCATGGCAAAGCAGGCTGGAGAGGTACGCGACTTACCCTTCCTTCTCCTTAAGCAGAGAATTTAGAAAATAAGTGACATAAGCTAAACATTCCGTAGAAATAAAGAGATTGTTGACTCGTTATTTCATTTAATTACATTTTTGAAATACAATATTTATTTTCGCAGTTCATCAACATCGTCGTGAATCTCTTAGATGCCCTCAAGACCTCGTTCTCCCATCGATCGTTAGCCGCGCGATCCATGGGCCGCAAGGACTCTATCAGTGACGCCGCAATTGCTGGCATTGCAATGCTCAAGAGTTACGTGAGGTCATTCGGAACCAACGATGACAAATGTCTTCAGAAGTTCGTCTGCGACGCTAACAGCGAGTGCGCGTCGGACATCGGACCCAAGAGTGTTTTCTGCCAAATTGGATTGTACGTACCTACCACGTATCTAACACCCACAATAACAAATAAAGAAATATAGTATGTAGGTACATAAATTTAACAAGTCAAAATAAAAAATACTAAGTAATTATGTACAGTTTATTGATTACAGACTAATTTTTATTATTTTAAAAGCGTTTAAAGAATATCACATAACATGTGACCAAAATGTTTTTGTTACAGGCACGCAACAAGCTTTGTTTTCGAAAGGCAATCCAGGGCAACTTACGACGTTTTCTTTGAAGCCGGTCGCCGCGGGCGCTCTGGCGTAGACTGTCGTCAACTTTATCTCGATTGCAATGAAGTTTAAAGACAACCAAATATATTTTTATAACGTTGCCAAACATTTGAACACGCGCGACATGTAAAATTATGTCGATTGAAATTCCATCGTGAAATAATATAAAAGTAAATTCAAAACAATTACAGTACCTATTGGTTAAAATTAATTTGATCTAAAAATCCAGAAAGTTTTGAGTCAAAACAGTTTTTTACAATTTACAACAATTAACGTGAGTTTAAAATACTCTTGAAAGATGTTCCTTTTTTGTTGAACAAAACTTTAATGTCTTAAATCGGCAACTTGTGCAAAATACTAAATACCTTTCCCATCGCACTGGTTAAGAATACGTTCTGATATTATTCGTGTTCCACTAATTTATTTAATTTATTTAAATTATTTATTTAATAACTTATTTTAGAGATAATACCTACCTTAACCCATAAAAACACCTATTCTCTTTTAGAACTCAAATTATGCCTAAGCATAAAATGAACTCTGTTTATTAAATTTGGAGTTTTAAATTTTCCTGTATTTAATGTTTTCATAGTTCTTTATTTTAAACCAATCCGCCCATTCCATTTAATGACGACTGATGTTAACGTAATATTGTGTGATATGAATTAATCGTTTATATCACCTCATAGTTTAGTATCGATATTGTGTATATTTTTGTGATTGTATGATTGAGGACGTCCTTGTATGTTTGTGATTGTGAAATAAAAAAATAATTAATTAAGCTGCACTGTTTTTATTAAGCACATACTTACCTACCTAATTATATCTACATAAGTATTGAAAATAAAAGAAAATTATGAGATGCTACCGTTAACACCATATCTTACCTCATGAGATAGAGCAAAAACAAGTAGACCGTGATAACAATGCATTTTACGGATGCTAGAGTCGTCGCCTGCCACTTTGAGTTTAGACTTGCTTTTACAACAACGTTAGTCGCGATTGAAATGACAGTGGAAAATTTTCTTTCTCAAATGGGTATAGGATCCAAACAACTCACTGAAAGGTCAGTCTTTTAATTAACTATAACTTATAAATTACTATCCATTGATACCTGCAATAGGTCTTGTTCAGTACTTGCGCACACTTCGCAAAAAAATCGAAAAACCAGTAAAATATTAGTCATGTACATCGGCACAGTGTCACTGCACGCACATTTTAAGTGAGTGAATTAAAATTGTATAATTTATAGATACGCAGAATATCCAGCGCAAGCTCATGATCATCTCTATTATGCATACGAACCACCCCCATCTTCTCATGATCATGTGGCTTCCTCAAAACAGTAAGTGTATTTACATATAAACTTTTAAGTTTCTATTAATATTTAGTGCGACCAAGTAAGTACAGCACCTATTTCTAACGTTTACTCTAGTTAACTTTCGAAATGTACCCTACACCTACTGTGTTAAAAAAGCATTATTATCTTTACAAGTATTTCGATGCCGGTAACCTTATAATAATATGAGGCGATCTTCGGTGATATTTGAAGATGTGGATATTTGTGCTGCACTTAAAATGCAGTGTATCCGATACATATGGTGATTTGGAAGTTTTGAGATACCCAAAATTTAAAAAGAGAACGTAATGAAGATGGTATAGGCATAGAGGTATGAGGAATATTTATAATAATGGAGTGGATCGGTGGATTCAAATTATGGAGAAAAGTGGAGGCATCTACTGCAAAAGCGACTTATTTATATTTTTCTTAAACAAATGTATTGTGACCTGAATTGTGTAATTTGAATGAAACATTAACATTTTTCTGTTCGCAGTCATTACGGCGGCGGAGGTCATAAAAGCAATGCTGCATTATCGGCTCTCACTTTATTGGCTTTTCTTTTCTTTCTTCACATCTTACAACAATGCTTAAAAGAGCACATGATGGCAATGAGCACCCCACAAGTAATGGTTGTCAGTGCAGGTCGAGAAGGTGAGCAAAGTGTAGCGACAATAATAAATAAGTTGGACAAGGGCGGTGTAGCTAACAATGCAAAAGCAGCTACTGGTGTACAATCAGATATTCAAATTAAAAATAAAATAAACAATGTCGATAACGCGGCTTTTATGAACGACGGCGACGACGAAATATTTTTGATGAAAATTAAAACGGCTGAACACACGCCGTATAAAAAGACAGAGTATAAAAATAAATTAACAAATTATGACAACAGCAGTTCTAGTTTCGCAGGCATATGAGGACAATAAAAGGCAATCAGGCAAATTTTTTTTTTTCACAAGATTGAATGAGGTAAAGAATAAACATTTTTGTCAACAGAAGCGTTTTATTTCTAAAATTTTACCGCAGTACCAGCATAGTAACACACCTACCTACTTTTTAAATTACTACTGCACGAAAAAAGCAATTTAAAAAGATTTCGAAGAATTGTCATAGGTACAGATACAATATTTTTATATCAATAAACTAATCTGCGATATACAACCAAATTAGTTATAAAATACAGATTAACATTTTGATTTGGATCAGTAGGGTTACCACTATAATTAATAAAACTCTCGATTAAATAAAGAGTTTCATTAACATTACGGAGTATAAATTTTATGCCTAAAGCACAGATAGAAAGAATATTATTAATAAAGCTAAGAAAAAGTTATTTACTAACATCTACTGAGTTCTTTAAATACTTGTAAGGTTAATTAATAACTACTTTGACCACAAAACTTACATCTAGATATTAAAGGAAAATGTATTTTTCAGATTTTGGATATACTTAACTCGCAATTTGACACATTACACATAGTATATGATTCTGCACTCTCTTAATGTTTAAAGAAAACCATAATTAACATTTATCTAAATATATAGTTTGAATTACGTTGGTTTGTAGTCGTAAAATTATTTTTATAATAGGTACAAACATTTTATCATGACGAACGAATTGACCACATTGATAGAATGCGACAGATGGCGCTGTAGTCATTATCAAATAAGATAACCATTTGACCGATCACCATGAAAGTGGTGGTATTATCGTAAATTTTATTTTTAAATAAACTAAGTTCGGTAGGTATATAGAATAATTCGTCGGCATTGGAATATCGTATCGTGGAATATACTTAAATGGCAAAAAATTAAAATAAATTCTAACGGAATTCCGTCAGAACTTTTTGGGACTACAGTCGACGAAACAGTCGTGATTTTTATGGACAGAATAAGCAGCAGGATTGTAGTGTAAATGCTAAAAACGTATCAGGAATAAAACGGACAAACGCCATGTCATGTCGTATGAAATGACCTGTGGTGTTTGTGCAAAAACGAGCTTGACGGTAGGTTCTTGCGAAGCTGCACAGTTATCGGTAGGTAGGTAATACCCACTACAGGTATGTATGGAATAATATTGTTTTTTATCTTAACTTATTTATTATACAAAATAACTACAAATAGAAACATACAAGAAGTCTCACAAGTGTTTTCTCAAGTGAGCGATTTCTAGTATTATATTTTGCCTTCGACCTTTTTTATGTCCCACTGTTGGGCACGGGTCTCTCCCCAGAAGCGAGGAAGGCCTGGAGGATACTCCACCACGCTGCTCCAATGCGGATTGGACTTTATTAAAACGAACGAAGAGATTTAATACATTAAAATCTGGGCGTCTGTAGCATTCATAAAATTATCACAAAATGCTGTTGTAAATTTCTGAATTTTTATTGGATAAAATAAAATTGTTGTCGTAAATATAAGAAAATGAAATAATATAAAAGTTAAATAACTTTATAATACCATTTAGATTATTTTGCTTATGGCTGCGTAGTAAGCGTACATTTTACGATATAAAATGAATACATTCGTAAGTATACCCAAAACCGATTCAAATACTTCATTCAAAATGTTTGGAAGTCACTCCTCGACGTTCTTCTTGCCTTCACAATATACACTTATACTAATAGTTCAATGAAATTGGATAATTCAAATGAAATTGAATAACTAGCTCGCGACAATTTTTACCGTTTCAGTACGTAATTCAACCCGACTGACTGTTTCTTAAACGCAACAAACAAATCAAAATTATAGTTTTATGTAATTTTAAATACGTCCAACTCGTTCAATATATTTTGTTTGCGTTAAAGCACTCGAGCCCATAGTTGGGTCGGTCATTCGGTTCCAGTCTGTCTGGCCTACAACAAAGCCGATAGCGCGCATCTTTTCTTGTTGTCTTCTCTCTTCGATGTCAGCCCAGCGTACCTGTTGTTAATTACAAAGACGATGAAAAACCACTTCAATCAAAGTGTTTATTAACATCAAACAAAATAACTCACCTTTATTTTTTTTTAATATAAAAAATCTGTAGATAAGTTTTTACTAAGATATTGCGGAAAATTTATTTATTATAAATTAATTTCAAACGAAACGAACCTCGTTACGGAACAGCTTAGAACAAGGCAGTTCCCAACACGTAACTAAAATGTGCGCTTAATACGTGCGGTATACATAGTTGGAAGAGGTTCCAAAACTGTGCTTCAATTACCTTACCTTTAAAGCGGCAAGTATAATATTGTAATGTTGTCTGATAGCTGATAATGCAAACATGAATTACATGGCAGACGCAAGCTTTTTTTTAAATAACTTTTGTCTATTATTGAAAACAAACTTTTATCCACGGATAAAAATTTTGCTTAAAAGGTAGAAATGTTTTAAAAATACCAAATGTCTCCAATGGAAACAACATCGTAATTCTCCAGTTTTAATTCCGTTTGAATATAAATTTCGCCATTCAAACCTCATATAGTTTTTTATGAGTATTAAAGTTCTTAAACTATATAATTTCACCCAATGTGTAAAAATTGGCAAAACAATAAAGTTAGAAAATACAAAATTGTCTTTTCAGGTTCCATGCCAAAGAGCGCGTAATAACATTATTAAATAATTTATTCATTATCACTACATAGTATAAAACAAAGTCGCTTTCTCTGTCCCTATATCCCTTTGTATGCTTCAATCTTTAAAACTACGGAACGGATTTTGATGAGGTTTTTTTAATATATAAAGTGATTGAAGAGGAAGGTTTATATGTATAAACGTTCACAGTTTCTCTGTAGTGTATTATTATCAGCATTGCACCCGTGCGAAGCCGGGGCGGGTCGCTAGTTATAATTAAACGATTCGCGAACCATAACGCGTTAGAAATATAGATTTTACTTACTGTTTTCTTTCCTGGCTTTGAAATGTTAGGTTTCCAGTCGTCTAGCTGTAGGTAGTCTTCCATGGAGAGTTGCGAAGGTCGGAGCGGCTTGCTGATGCCGTCGAGACGAGCTGGAACAACACATTATAGATATAAAGCACCACATACAGACCCGACCACTTTAAAAGCTGAGGACTTATATTTAATAAAGATCATAGCCAGAATCAACCAGCTGCAAATCCTATCGAAGGTTTTAATTTTCAAAAAACACAGGACGAACAATATGTTTATATATAAAATTCTCGTGTTTTTATAGAAAGTATCTGATAATTAAATATGCCTTTTAGGAAATTTATGAAAAACCATATTTAATCATCATCAATTAACAATTATATATTATCGGTAACCTACCTAATTGCGCGGCGTCGTCCATTTTCTCCCATTTCGATGTAAAACTATTGTCAACCTGCAGGGGAACAGCGCTTTGCGATTTTAGTTACAAGGCTGAAATAAAAATTATTAGACCTACCCTGACGCTAATTTAAAAGTTGACAACAAAACAAAATGAGTGAAAACGATGGGGAAAAAAGAAAAATGTAACTCTATATCTTTATACAATACTGCAATGATTTTTAAATGAAAAATATTTAGTATGTATAGTATAATAATACTATAGATCAATGAGACAATCAAAAAATATGTAAAATTAGTTCAAAAAGACGTTAATATGGATGACTATATGTAGTAACTCTATGCAACAAAACGAACGTAGATAATAAAATAGAAGTTTCTTTGAATTCAGACCTCCAAATGTCGAAAATGGCTAGAATTTCATGTGGGGAGGCCTCACCTCATCAGTTTCCTGTGCATCTTCCATAGTAACGTCGTCTTCAACGTCCTCCATTTGTACATCAGGGATGGATGCGTTCTGCAGCAGCGTTGTGGGATCCAACTGAATGTGATGATCGGGCGTTGGGAAAAACCTAGCATTTATAACTTCAATATCCTCAAGTGTTCGGTTGTGGATATTTCTTTTAAAACATACTTGAGGATCTAAGTCCATAGTACAAATATACACCTGTCGAAATTATATTTGTGTTATTAATAAATTCCAAGCAAAATTAAAGTAAAACAAATAAAACACGTAACATTTTATTGCGTACTTGAAAATTATTCTGCCGTGCAAAATTCCAAATGTCTGCATAGCTCCTCAACTGATCATTCACAGCGTCGTAAATTAAAAAAGTGAAGTAGCCATCTGTAAGACTCCTTTTGAAAGCTCTCTTTAATGAAAATATATAATTATCTTCTTGTTTCTCGTCATACTCGTATTTAAGTGACGGTTTCTTTATCTGAAATAATTATTGGAAATTGAAGTACCTTTATATAAAAATTTACTAACAATTTTAATAATCTTTAACAAACTCAAAATAAATAATCTTATGCAAAGTTACATACAATTTTTCCAGTTGAAGGGTCTGTTTCTTCAATTTCACCTTCTTGCATGAAATAGTCATCAATGGACATTACTCTTACTGTACCTCCATGTTCTGCTTCCCGCTCTCGTATTAGTTTAGCTAAATATGATTTCCCACTTCCCGGTGGCCCTGACAGCAAACAGAATGACATTATTACTTTTATAAAACAATGTAAATGGTGCAATGGTACAACTACTTGTCTACATATTACAAACCTCGAAGAATGATTACAATTTTTTCTGGTCTCATGTGTCGCCCTGGTGGTTCTAATATGTCATCTATCATGACCATGTGTTTAGGTTTTTCAAATGGATGACTTGGTCCACTATCTTTGGTCTTTTTAGAATTTGACAGATTACTGCGATCATTTTCTTTACTATGTCCTCTTTTACGGTTGTCTTTATCATGACTTTTTGACCTTCTACAATCCCTTTGGCTATCTTTGTACATATCTCTGTCCCGTTCCCTGCCTCTTTCCAAATATCGATCCTTCTCCCTTAATCTATCTAAATCTCTTTCTCTATCTCTAAATCTATCTGGATCTCTCTCTCTATCCCTATCTCTAAACGTATCTTCACGTTCTCTATCCCTATCTCTAAACGTATCTTCACGTTCTTTATCCCTATGTATGTCCTCACGCCTACTATATTTATCACGATCATCTCGCCTACGGTCTTCATATCTTTTATCTCTGCTGTCATCAAATCTTCGCCTGTCATCATAATCCTCTCTTATCGATCCTTTCAAATGGTGATCGTCACGGACATCTCTTAAATGATCTCTATTTAAAGATCTTTCATGATCTCTGGAATATAAATCTCTACGTCTCTCTGATAGATAGCGATCATCTCTTTCAGGTATTCTTGGATTTCTGACAAATAAGTCATTAGCTTCTCTTTCAAAATCTTTTTTCTTTACATCACTGTCTTTCGATTGATGATTATAATCAAATGTATGTACCGGTTCGATAAAGTCACGAGCTAGAAATAAAAGGAAATAGGTCAGTCGGAGCACTAATAGTCTTATAAATTTTCCACAGTACAAATAAATTAAATTAAGAGCAATTAGAATCATAAAAAAGGACACACAAATTGTAGGCCTAACTAATATGACAAAAAAATTGTCATATGATATACACTGTAAGGGCCAATCAGTATGGCATTCTGAGGTTATTATCAGAGGATCTCACATCTCCAACACAGAAAACCCTCATACAGAGGGTATTTAAATGTTTTTGCATTTGTGTTTGTTTTATCACAATACATGTTACACTAATTAAATGTAAGGATGTTTAGGTGTACTTGTGTACTTATACTAACAACATAACCTGCTGTGTGTCCGCAATAAATAAATAATTATTATGTTGAAAAGGTTTCTTATATCTTAATGTTGATGTCAAAGCCAGACAAAACTCACTCTTACAAATCACGCCTTTCTGTTTAATTTTTATTCTTGTTCTTACTGTTCTGTGATTGCTTTTTAAGTTAATATTGTCCAATTTCCAAAGTAAAATAAATTGTGACTGACACAACAGCATGAAATCATTTTCAATCACAATTTTATGCAAATTCACTATGAAAAATACCAACTTATCTAATTACCTTTCAGTCTCAATGGTTTGTGTTCATATTCAACAATGATAGAAGGTGTGAACAATGGTTCATCCACCCATGTGGGCCTTGGCGGGGGTGGCCTACTTAGTATGTTCTGTCGAACACCATGGTTTGGTGGAATTTCCAACATATCTCTTCTATCAAATCCTACACTTGAATACTCATTCTGTGATGGAAGTGGATCTAGTAAAGAACGCAGCGGCATATTAGGTCTCAAATTTGATATCACTGGTCTAGGCGGAGGTGGCATATTCCTTGGTGGCATGTTCTGACCATTGTATTGTTGATTTCTGTCAAAGTATTGGTTTTGATTCATGTCATCCGACTTATTTATATACCCTCTTGGCGGAGCTGGTGCATAGTTTGATGGTTGACTGTTTTCTTGATGCATTGAATGATCATTTTGCTTCACATCATAGGGCACATTTTGAGCTGTTTCATAATTATCATTGCGGCCTTCATTTCTATTCCAATAATTGTTGGTATTATTAGGTGCATTAGCACCAAATGAGCTTTGATTTGATGGTTGACTCTGTCCACGAACCATGGAAAGGATGTTCATTATCTTTTCATCACCCAGTATGTTATTTATGCCTCTAGAAATTGTGGAGTAATCAGGCTCATGCTGTGAAGTGCTAAGTGGTGTTTGAATTTGCTCTCCAGTAATATCAATAACTTCATTGGGTCTGTTGACAAATTTGTCATTCTCTAGCACTAAATCTAAGCCTGGAATTCCTTTAGATGGTTCACTAGTTTGTAAGAAAGGTTCAGTAGATATGAGATTACTATTATTACTTATATTTGTATTGTTACCTGTACTCAAATATGAATCATATCTGTCTTGAGGATCAAAATTAGTATCATATTCCCAACTATAGTCCTTTTGAGACATATTGTTAATCTGTGGAATTGGCATCATGCTTTTATTAAAATTTGGAGGTGGATAATTTAAAGGGTAGTCTTTGTTAATATTGAAATTACTAGAAATTGCATTATGCCCCGGAGGGGGCATATTCAGGGGTGTATTATGCTTGGAAGCACTGTTGGAAGCCTGTTGTATATTGCCCAACAATTTAGCTCTTTTTTGTTTCATTTGTTGTCGTCTTTCTAACAAGCGAGCCCTACATGACTCAAATCTCTCTTCATACTCTTCATATGCCTTTCTATCAGGATGGTTAATGTTTGCTTTCTTCCAATTTTCAATTTCTTCTTCCCATTTCTGGAACTGTATATCAAATGCTTTCTCCTCCTCCGCAAGCGTTTTCAAAGCCTCAGTACTGACTGTAACTGAAGATTGAGCAGCTTCAGAGCGTGCCTCTGTTGTATATGATCTATTTTGATTGTTACCTGTTTGAGTATCTGTGATTTTATTGGATGAATCGTTATTTTGTCCAAAAGCCATAACTTGTGTAGTTTGTTGCTTTATATGTCCATATAGAGGTTGATTGTTTTCATGTGGTGGCGGTGGAGGTTTGTCTGGCGGCGGAGGAGCCGGTGGTGGTGCAGCACTTGGAGGTAGTGGTGGCATCGTACCCACTGATTGTATTGCTTGCATTTGCTCTGTATACTGGAATAAAGAAATTGCATAAATTTATACAATTAATTGACGTTATAACCCCCTATTTAAAACACCCATGATTTAAGACTAACAAACCTTGGTACCATACTGTGTCTGCCACGATGTATATTGCTGTTGCCACTGAGCCCAATGCTGCCAATGCTGTTGCTGCATTGCCGCCCATTGCTCTGCTGTATAGTTTTCCATATTATTCATGTCAGATGCTCCAGCTGAAGGCCATTGGCCTGTCTGTGGCATGGACCACGACATTTTATTTCGATTTACACTAATACACAGTGAAACAGTACAATATTAGTTTAGGTAAGCATGCCGTATCCGCTATGTTTCAATGTAATCAATACACATACAGTCGTAACCTATGATGTTTAAATCATTGCACGAACTCGAAATTGACAAAACACGACAAGACGGCCATTTTGATAGAATATAAAATAAACAGCTAAAAAATGATAGCAGAACGCTCGCTCTAGTTTTGTCGACTTTTGCCGTTGGCGCTGTTGTGCAGTGCACTGCTGGCTGGCTGGTTGGACTCGGACTTGGCGCGCAGACGCGCAATATGCGATATGCCCTGTGCGTTGATCTGTCTAATGTATCGATATCGATGTAAATAAAAATAGGCTGAAAACGGTATTTTATTGTAATAGGCACAATATTTAGTGTAGTTTTCAGATCTTTATTTATTTATTAGAAACACTCGTAAGTATGTACTACTCTTGTTTAAAACAACCTATCAATATAATAAAATAAATTGACAGTCAAAAAAATAAAAATTGATCAGTCCAATTTTTTTTTATCTTTTCAATGGCATTACGGTATTTGCGCATCGCCAACGACAAAACGAAGGACACCGGGCGGATAGGCAAAGAGACGGGAATTTGGATAAAAACAATCAGAGAAATTAAAAATGTTCAACAAAAAATCCAACCAAAATATTTACAAATTATAAACACTATGACATTATATACAAATATAATATATTATTATATTTACATAAATCAAGAGACTAAAAACTAATTTTTTAAATTTGTAGTTATTTTCTACTAACAATAATGAAATAGTTTTATAAATATTGTTATTATTGCTATGAAGTAAACAAATAATGGAAGAGAGAAATGGAACTTTAAAGAGTTCAATTTTTATTTTTAAATTAAAAAAACAGACATTTTTTGTCATTAAGGACTATTTAAGTGTAGATAATACCGGATATATATACATACATGTATATATATGTACATATATATAAATATAAACTATATATGTGTGTATGTATATAAAATGGGTAGCCATAACTCAGATTTTAGTATTTTCTTAATTAAATGCACATTTAATTACCAGTTGAAAACAGACGTAAAAGCTGATTTTCTAGTATTTGCTTGGACTACTCTTATATCAGATAAATCTATAATCTAAAATAATGACTAAAGTGAACTATAAATGAATATTATTTATTTTATTTTATTACTAATACATGTTATATTTATTATATTCATTCATTATAACATAGATTTAATTTATGAATTATATTTTTCTTTTCAATGGCATGCAATTTGAGCATCGCCAACCACAAAACATCGGAAACGGAGAGGAAAGGAAAACAAAGACTTGTAATTTGGATTAAATCAATCAGGAAAGTTGGAAAGATTATCCAAGTAAACAGTAACAGTAATTAAAACAAAAATATTTATATTACTAATTTATTAATTATAAATAATTAATAATATAAAATAGTTATATATACAGATTCTATAATAAATCTTTATTATGTCAAACTTACAAGAACATTGTTTTACAGTAGACGTGCAACTGGATAAGGGAAAGCGATTCAAATAAGTGACATCATTTTCCAGTTATAATATTATGGTTTGCATAGAACATTGTACTCTTAACTCACTATGTATAACAATTAATTATATTTTTAAATTATTTTCTAAACTTTTCTTCTTCACTTTCAACAAATAAATTATATTATCGATTGATTGATAAACTAGTCGATATTGCTTTATATCTCGCTCTTGGTGTTGTAACTCATGTACACATAACGCTTAACTTTACATTCATCTATTATACTGACTGAGCTATACATACATATAATTTTAATAGACGTGCTACGTCCTAATAATAAAGTAAGAAAGGTGCAGTATTTTTTAATAATATCTATTATTATTGTATGTATTCTATAGGTAGCAATGTTGTACAACATTTTAGTACCTAGTATCGATATGTCAGTCAAGGAGATTATTTAGTGGACATCACTACAGAGACGCCATTTTTGCTTGTGCATGAAGTTGAGAAACGTCTGTTGAACTCTGTTGGACATTGTTATTGGTTGTTTCATAATTTTACGATTTATTTTACTAAGGAATAGCGTAATGTTTGAAATTATCAACATCTTAAATGTCTTAATTAGTTATAAATGATGTATTAAACTTAAAAGTGTGAATATTTGGTAAATACTTTCAGTGTAATCGCCTGCGCGGGAAATGTGGATAGCTACGTTTTTACTCTTGTGACTAAAAACCACAGTCTGTTAACAAAATAAGCTACAATGATTGCTTACAAGGGTCGGGAAAGTAAACGGAGTCGTAAAACACCCATGGCAAGAAACATAGAGCGATTGTATAAAGAAGGAAAATGTCGAGACTGTTCAGTGATAGTGACGCGAATGGATTTTGCAAAAATCTTGGGTAAATTTACAAAAGTGAAAATTCAATATGAAAGTGTATCATCGCTGAAATCAAAAAAAGTGAATAACCAGGTAGAGCGACCTCCGCTGGCTGACACAAAAGAAAAAAGCAATGAAAATGGAATGGTTTCGATCCGACGAAATGCTTACAATAAACACCCCATAAATAAAACACAAACGGTCAATAAAAAAAAGCAAACTCCCAGGGAGGCTTGTATCACCCAACAAGTAAATAGTAATAATGTGCTTAAAGAAAATAATGGACTAAAAAAAGTTGAAAAGGTAGAATTATTGAAAGACAGAAATAGCAACTACAACACACCACCTGTCATTCAATCCAATACAAAGCAATACAGAATAATATTTGTTGATCCAAAAATGAACAATAACAGAGACTGTTTAAGGAAAATATCCCTAATTGATTTAGTAAATAAAATAGATAAAAATATATTGCCAGCAAAAGATTGGCTAATTGAGTACCTTCCTAAAAAAGAACAGGTCAAGAATGATAAAGTATATGATAGGATAGAGGCAGAGCTAGAAGGGCTTATGTTTAGTGAAAAGTCTGAAGAGAAATTAGTTCAGCCGAAAACAGAAGAGAATAATGATTTTCCTTCAATAATGGATATTTTAAATGATAATTACTCTGTCAATGAATCCAAACAAAATGATTCTAATGTTATAATAGAATTTAAAAATAATTTAGAATCAAGCGATGTTGAAGCAATGCTATTGGGCAAACCCAGTGATATTGTTAAAATATCAGAAGCATCTCCAATGGAAGTTGACAGTACTGTCATGAGTAAATTAATGGAAGATGTTGAAAATATAAGTGCTGTTGCATGTGTCGACAAAAATATAGACAAATCTGAACAAATTGTTGAATTATCTATCAAAGAAAATCCACAAAGCCCTTCAATATTGGATGAAAATCTTCAAAAAGGTGTGGAAGAGCATATCCCAGCAATCTCGCTGACACCAGAAACTGTATTTCAAGATAATGATAGCATTGCACAACAAGAAAGTAACAAAATTACTGATATAAAAAAGGAAGCTGAGAGTGTTCACTCAGAAAGTACTGTGTCTGACATGTCATGTGATAAAAAACTTTGTGATGTAAAAGCAGATGTGACACATGTTATATTTAAAAAGGTAATAGAAGGGAAATGCACTAAAACTGTTACTTGCCCTATGAATCTTAAATATAAAATTGAAATAGATGGAAAATCTATTGAGTTCCTTGGGGCACCAAAGTATATATCAAGTATAGAAGACTTACAGGTACTCTTACAAATTGTTAATGAAAGTGGACTAGATAGTTTGTATGTTTTACACTAAAATTATTCATTCCACAAATGGATCAAATATTGTAAATCTGAATATTGTTGACTGTACATGTAATAATCTATTTGTTGCTGACAGAATAATAAATTATTCAGCTCAGTTTTGTTGACTGTAATCCCAAATTTATAAATGTTCAATAATTGAATGGTGTTAGAATCTACTTCAGTGTTTTCTTAAAGGCTTAGGTAGTGTGATATTTAATTATTTATAGGCATCACATTTGGTTGAAAACTTAGTAATCAGGCAATTATTCTGTTTTGTTTGCCTTAAATAGTCTGCTCATTAACCCCAAACGACTAAACATATTTTATCTGCTCGACATTCTGTCTGTCAAATTTGCAAACTTCTCGGTATCCTAAGATCTCAGTTTTTTCTCACCTTTCTAATTAAGATAAAAACTGTTTAATACAGATATTATGATAATTTTAAAAAATAGAAGTTAATGACCTATTATGAATGAGTTTTCAAAGAAATTGGACATTAAAAGCAGCACAGTTTTAAGTACAATACATTGATTTCCGGTAAAAATATGTAGGTAGGTATACACAGAATCAATCATTTAAAATCTTGACACTTTGTATATTTAATGGAAATTACCAATATAATATACAGACTAATATAATTTTTAAATCTAAAATAAAATTATGTGTGCAATTCCAATAAGCTAATGGCTGCAGTAAGAATGAGTCAGTTTTGGTTTAGTTGCTATTAAGAACTAGTTTACTGAAGAAGGTATTTATTGTAAGTCCCATGTCATTTAAATGGCACTTGACTATATTTTTTATTGGTCTTTACAACTACATTAAAATTATTTTTACGGGTGTGTGGCTCATTTTCTCGTCTTTCGAGTCCTACTTTTATTTTACTTAGTTAAGGCGCTTTTATAAACAATAATCTGAATTCAATATTATTCCGACATAATTTTTTCGTCACATTAAAATTGTAATTTGGGGAAGTTTGCTATTTTAGCAAATTTTAGTTTTGCTAACTTGTTACCGCCTCGTCAGACAAATTTTTACAGACTTAATATAAAAACAAAATTTTAATACATATATTATAGCATATTAATTACTTTTGAATGCAGAATAGATAATTCGAAATATTTAGGTACATATCTATTTTTATTAACTATTTTTAAAACAATTACATACACTTAAACAAATAAAACATAAAAAGTGATGTAACTTTAAATTTTGCCTCCATTTTCTCAAACGAAAATGTCACAGTTTCATTATTTTTAACTCAGTGTTGCCTATGTCAAATATTTTCTAAATTTGAAATTAACTTTTAATGGGGTAGATATTTCATGTTTTAAAAAGTATCTCAATTTTATAAGACCGTTAAGTATGTACTACATAAATTATAAAGTAAAATCCCAGTGGACTACTTTGACAATAAATTTTATTTGGGTAATTTTTAAAGCCATGTCACGTAGGGTTTTTGTAGGAAGGGTAGGGTGTAGGTCCTACAAAGTACCAACATTATAACGGAAAAGAACGATATTGTCAACTAAAAGGCGCTATAACAGAGTTCCCAACTATGAATTTTTACCCTTTGTTTTAAATACACTATGTTGAATATACCTACAAACAGACATAAATTCACCGTACAAAAATTCGAGTAGTCTTTGGATGTACTATCCTATATTCAGCATAGATCAGCCTTTCTAATTAACCTGTTTCGTTTACTCTTTGAATCCAGCGGTTTCGTGCTATCGTCATCAAGAGGCGCCTACTGGCCATTTTCGTTGTCGAGACATGGTTGTCAATGAAGATTTTCTTCCCCATCGGTTGTCAATCAAATCTTCCAGTTTAGTGATTTAGCTGATTGGGGTTGAAGCTTCTATCATAATTATACTTTGACTGACATAGTTGCACATCACCCGGCGGTTTATAGTTTGTTGCACTGAATCAATCATTCATAGTAAGTGCAAATTATTTTCTGGTATTGTTATACATAAAATTGCTCAAAATTATCCTGATATTTGGTTGACAGTCTGTTAATAAGCACGGCAGACGTAGTATATAGTTAGCAGTGGAACTGCGTATAGTTCTCAAAGCCATGTGAAGTTTACCTACCCGCACTTGGCGACCGCGGCGTGGTGACATATTACTAAATACCCTCCTCATCTTTGCAAGGAGACCCGGGTCCCGGGCCTATGCAGTGTTAGATGATAACATTTGTTTTTGATTTGGGATCAATGGGATCCAAGAGAAATACCTTAAAACACGTAAATTTGTATAAGCATGTGCACGACAAATGGACAAATAACTTAACAGCATAGTGGAACTGGTGTACAGTGTTGCCAGATGAATCCCGATATAAACGCCCAAAT
>DWAV01000161.1:0-25976 GCA_018231305.1 Noctuana lactifera
GAAACATGGATCAGAAATTTCTGTTGAGTAAATTGAACTGAAAATTTGAAAGTGAGTAATATTATTTTTTAAGTGTTAACGATTTTAGATCACTAACGATTTTTAATCCAATTCTAATTAATTAACAAGTGATCTGGTGTTTTACATCTGGTACCTACTCGTACCTGAAAATTTTCCGAAGTATTGGAATTAAATACACCTAAATTTCACCCTCGCTTATCAAAGAGTCACTGAATCTTAATTATCTCAATACCCTTGGTACGGTCTCCGCAAGATTCAGAAGTTTGTAGATGTATTTAAAAAAACTAATTTCTGTGTTTAAATAGTTTCTGTTAACTTTGAGGGTCATATTATAATTAGGTACATAATATTATCGGTTCAGCCGTTCTCGAGTTTTGTGATTAGCAACACATTTACGAGTAGCAATCAATTCATTTTAATTTATATAGATAGATTATAATTAAAAATAATAAAGTGGAACGGCACAGGTTACAAATGATTTTGTAATCTATCACAAATTATTTCATACTTCAGTTTTAAGTTTGATGTCTTTATAACTTCACTCGATTAAGTCTATGAAACCGATTGAAACTTCGGAAACCACAGATATCCTGCTCTAACGAACTTTCTCAATAGCGTTGCTATTAAATGTGATCGAATTTCACTTGCCATCTAATAAAATAGGTCACTGAATATTAATTACATCGCAATAACTTTGGTGGAATTTCGAAGAAAGAAGTCATAATGAACATGAAATAAAATTTCCGTGTTTCTGTGTTTATACATTAAGAATCTAGAGTTTTCAGTTTTATTCACCTTACCCTTCAAAATTTGGAGCTGAATAGACGAGAACAATCAAAACATGATATATCAACAAAATTTTTTAGTAACATGAAAAAATTTATATTTTTTAAATCTATTTGGTACCGCTCTAGCAAACAAATAACGATACGTACCTGGTACATAAAATTTTGTGAACTTTCATGCGGATTGCAGCCGCAACCGTTAGCTCGATTGAATATAGGGTAGGTACCATAAAAAAATGTCGCAGAACTCTTCCCCTTTTCATTCCGAAGAGAGATTTTTTGCATTTGTGTCACTAAGCCCGCTCTCAAAAAAGAGTTACGACCGCCATTATGCTGTCATCAAGTCTGCAGCTATCTGTATTATTTATCGTTATTACTTAACCTAAGTTTGTTGTTGTAGTAAATTTTAGTGATTCACTTTGTGTTAAAGTTTTGTGCTGAAGTTGCAACTCACTAAAAGTACAATTGAGTTAAACAATTTGATTTTATTAGTAACAATGTTTGTAAGTATAACATTAGGAAGAAGATGACAAATCTATCAATGTAAGACTTTCTTACTAAAGCGGAATATAATTTAAAACAGCTTAATTAAGCTTGATTGATGTAGCTTTATTGTTGAAAACAAAAGCATCGCTATTTGGAAGCTTAGTAATTTCGATAAAGAAAAATACTTCATTTATGTGTGTGTTTAACTACTTGTAAAAACATAGAGTATTACAGGAAAAAACTCATGACCTTAGAATATAGTGTTGCGCTATCAAAACAATGATCGAGCGAGTAACATTGCAATCGTAATGAAAGGGTGAGTTCCTAGTGCAAAGAGTAATATCGTAGTGCACCCCCGTGCGGGTCGCCAATCGATACGCACCCCTGACTACCCGGCCTAATGCACCCCAAACACGTCGTGCCCAAACGATGCAAACGTAGGTGAGGGTTGAAAAAACTGGGTCGTTATTCCATTATTTCTGAGAAGTGTTCGAGTTTACTTAGGAGAGTTTTGGATTTGTTGAACGATAAAGAATGTTTTTGGTTAAAAAAGAAACTACTCGTATTTAGAACTGACATAGGCGTCAAAATAAATCAGTTGATATGGTAATGGACAGCCCATAATTTGAAAGGTAGACTGGATTTATGGATGGAATAGAATAATTCTCGAATGGGGTAAATGTGTTAACAAAAGATGGTAGATCCACGGGGTTCGGTAGGCACACGATAAGACAACACAAGTTAGAAGAGACTGTATAAGAATGGATAAAACGAACATGTTCCAAATAGGTATACTTATTGTAAATTGTGTAAATAAACTAATAGTACCTATTTTTTTAGGAAATCGAAGTATTTGTAATATTTTCTAAACATAAAAAAAGATTTATGAGAGAATTTCATTCCGTTATGAGGTGTGGTCGGAAATATTTTCAAAACCTAAGCTTGAATTGAACCTACAGATTTATTATCCAGACCCGCGAAAATGAATAATGTTACACAAAACAGTTATTAAAGCATCCCTTATCTTTTGAATTCTTTTCCTTTGAATTTCCGCGGTTCAACACAATTTAAGGCTTTTAAGGAAATTTATAAACGTGATAAAACCATTCAGTAGGATCCTATTGAGTAAGTATTAAGCAAGATTTTCTTTACGCCATAACAGTATATTCCCTCTCCTTTTATTCTACGAGGAATGAGTTTCATTACTTGCCTTCAATATGATCCTCGGAGGCGATTATTTCACTTAGGTATTGTGCTTAGTGGAGAATAATACAGATAGCATTCTCCGTAATAACGCCGTAAATCAGGCTCATGAAACAGTCTACCAAATTGTTTTCTCCGTATTTAAATATTAAATCACAAAGACTGTTATCATCTAGCGCTTGAGCTATAAATAAACTTTTCCAAGATTAAGTGAAATTATAATAAACAAAATATTCTTCGCTCGTTCTTCGTTACATTACTATAAATGTATATATGTGTATATATGTTTAAATATATATTTATATATAAGATAGAGCAACAGAGTGAGAAACAGGAGTCGGAGGTAATTTTTGATGTCTGCGGAAATCTGATTTCCCGAACGTCTAGACATATTTTCGCACCCCAAAAAGTGTGAATTTTTTTGCAAATTGTGTCGGCGGCATGGGATATTGGTGATACAAAGTTACTTATTTCGCAAATATTGGCCGAAGTATAGACGGTGTATGTGTAACGGGTTACCTATTATAAATTCACATTCCCTAAAGGCAGGCGACCCGCGTCAACTACTAACGAAAATTTTCCTAACAAACAGCCAACCTTACCTACCGGTGAGGCATTTTGCGTGAGGGAAAACGAACTCAATTACAAACTACGCATTTATGTACAAAGTTTGAGTAATCATTTTGAAATAGTTGTAAAGGGTTTACACGCTACCTATTTGCACTTTCACCACGTTAGGATAAACATCTTAACAATAGATATAAAACTGAAATTGGAACAAAGGTCGTTTAGAATTCTGCGTCAGCTTTCGCAGCCGTTATTGTCCCCTTTCAATATAGAATCCCTAGTTAAAGCGATCGTTCAACAATTCAGTAGTATGCATATTTCAAGATTGGGCCCAGTGACCAGAAGGTCCCCCACAATGCCAGACAAAGCGTCGGTGAATGCATGAAACCAGTCAAACGACACACATACGTGCATTCGGAATAGCGCATAGTGGTTGGACGGGCATTGAACGAAGTTACAAAAGGTATTGTGTGCCCGGACTAGTTTATATCACATTCGTCTGAACAGGACTTGTTCCGCACTGATAACGCTCTATGCGCTTCACATTCAACGGTGCCAAGTGTTGTATTGATGTTAATAGTAAATCTGATACGGTTTATCGCAGCTTTGATAAGTATACTAGACTCATAGATTCAGATAGTCGCAATTTCAATTTCAATGAAATATACAGTTATTGTACAATGAGGTGATGTTGGAGATACCTTATTCACATAATCATTTTTAACGTATAACGCTATGTAACGTTAAATCATTGGCATTAGTTTATAGGTCTAAGCAATTCCGTATTGAGTTAAAGATATATTTCTGTTCATGTTTTTTATTGGAAATTATCTGGTTTCATCAGTATCACTTAAATATTTGTAAGCAGAGAGTTATGATAAGGGATTCTTGTAGATAACGTCAATCTTATACAAGAGAAGCATTTGCAATAGTACAGGATTCTGATAAGAAATTTAGTGTCGACCATGTGTATGTAGAATTGAGTTGTTCGTAATGCGTCTCCGTAAAGTATCTCGCGTTCAACAAGAATTTATTAACATAATTCATACTGTGGCAGAAATACTTGATGTAAAAAACTTCGAGTATGACGTTGGAAGGGGAACTGATGAGATCGATTATTTCTCTGGAGGTTTACGTACAGTACAAGTCAAAGGATCCAAATATGGAGGAAAAATAAAAACATATTTGATTGTAAAGTGGCATCCAAATCCAGAAGACCGGAAGATTTTTAGAGAGTATTATCTGCGAGAATATGTATTTCATACGGCTATTGTTCCTGAGTTATTAAAGATTCAAAGGAAACTGAAAATTGAAGGATTAAAAATGAAATTTCCAAATGTAGTCTTAGCGCGTATTGACCATAATAAGGAAACCATAGTTCTGCAAGGTTTGGAAAGAATGAAATTACTTAACCGGTTTCAAAAAATGGACATTGCTCATTCGTCTCTTGTTATGAAAAACTTAGCGATTTTGCATGGATTATCTTTTGCTTTAAAATTTAATCATCCAGATAAGTTCGATGAAATTATAAAATTGTGCAATAATGATGTTGTGTATGGCGATATAGAAAATGTGTCTTCAGCTCTGGTGTGTTATTTTAACACTTCTGTAAATGTCGTATTAGATCCAGTAGCGAGGAAGAAGCTTACAGAATTTGAACCTAAATTATTGGTAGCATTGAACAAATGTACGCTACCAGACACAGATTACAGTACAATTTGTCATTCAGATTGTTGGACAAATAATATAATGTTTAAATATCAGGTAAATATGTTATTGGTTTTTTATGCTACAAATATGAAGCAATTGAATTGGAAACTACATAGTAATTTACTTTCTTTCAGGGTACAAAACCGGTAGATGTAGTTTTTGTTGATTATCAATTGACTCGATACGCTTCACCGGTGACTGACCTTTCTTACTTTTTTTATATGTCAACTGGGAAAGAGTTTCTTGCTGAACATTATGAACGACTTCTCAATATTTATTATGGTGCATTGACCGCAATTCTACGTCACTCTAATTTAAATGTAAACGATGTTTATCCAAAGAGTGTATTCCGTAAACATTTAAATGAGTACTCTGTCTTAGGATTGATAGAAGCTTTAATATCCATGAAAATAATTACGGCGGTAACTGAAGAAGCTGTGGAAATGACGGATATGAAGTGTCATTTCTCTGAAGGATTGTGTGAATACGTTTCGAGTAATCAATCTTTATATGAGGAAAGAGTAAATGGAGTAATAGATGATTTCTTTGGAAGAGGTTATTCTTTGGATGCTATTTTGTATAAGTAAATGGTCTTCAAATATTATATTATATTGTTTTTTTTTAAATGAATACTGGATACAAAAACATAATAGGTTTAAGGTTTCACGTGAACATAAAATAAGTTAATAAAATATACCCAGCTGTAACTAAAAGGGTCTTGAAAGGGATTTAATTCCACCGCTGCAGTTAATTATCTGTGACAAAGGTTTTCTCTGAATCTGTGATGAGGCGAATGAGCATCTTTACTTAGAGGAAAATAATTGCCGGAAGAGCTGTGGGATGTACTTAAATATCTGTGTCACTGTGTTACTTTGATGTAGGGTAAGGATACTTGGACTTTATCTGGTACTTGTTTTACATGAACCATTTTGATGATTTTTTTAATTTAAATAATAAAAATAAAGATATTTAAATAATTCTTAACACTATTCTTTTTTTAAATTAAATGTTACATAAACTTTTGCTAAAAGTATCTAGAGGTCATCGATGGATCGAATTTCGAACGATTTAAATAAATTCACATTCACCTGTTATTCAGTTCAATTCATTTCATATGAATGTTTGAGAAAAATAATAATCCGACAGAATTCTATTTGGCCCATCTCTATTCACAGGCTTATAAATAGTGAATTTACCGGCGCACCCGTGTCAATATCGACATGTGGGCGGGTAGTACCGACGAAGGTAAATATACGATCGTATATAAACAAACACAATTATCCCATAGAGGATGCAAGAGTAAATAGAAAAGTGGTTTTCGGGTTCACGATATTGGTTTTTCGGATCCACTTTTGTTGCGAAGTGCGAGAGGAAATTAATCATATGAATGTGACAGAACTAAACTGCAAGGTATTCATAAATGATAATAATATGTTAGGATGATAACCTGGTCAGACGCTCCTTGGGCGGTTAGAGAACAACCACTACCGATTACATACATTAAAATTATATCTATTATTATAATATATGTATATTGTCATGTTTATACCATTTTATCTGTTGGCTGTTACTAAGTAAATATATTTACAAGAGGAATAGTTTTATTCCATTTGTGTTTCGGACTAAAAAGGCTAGCTGTTTTTTTGTTTGTAATCAGCGCATGTGGATCTTAATGTGTGGATAAGTCTTCTCTTTAGTCTTTCTTTTAGACGGGATTACTTTTAAATCCGCTTGTGGGAAGTTAAGATTGCTATACTTAATTAAAATTGCAATTGCAGTTTCAATTAGATGCGCAAAAACGACTGCGCAATACGGCGCTTCTACCTGACGAGATTATGTAAATCTTAACTACGTTTTGACTACTTTTCTCCTTTCATACCTTTGTTTTCTTATTGTACTTACTCGTAGATTGGTATGAAAATATTAGGAAAATATTTATTAATTTAATAGAAAGTAAAGTTTATTAAAAGATTAAATAATCAGTATATATTTGTCTGTATCATTCCGTAATATCGGCCAAGACAGACGAACACAGCAGACACACGACAGCCTTTACAAACAACTTTCTAACGGTAAGCGTTGGAAGTGAAACATTATGCAAAATTATAAATTTGTGGGATTAGCCGAGCGCGTACCTGTAATGAGGCGAGAGCTTAGCGCTCGAAATTAAACAGCCTATCACCTTGATCGTCTGTCGGGGATTACACACTCATTTAATTTCACGCTACAAAGAACCCAACACAAAATATTACTTGTACTATCATTATTTATTAAGTAACCCATTATATTCTTAAAAAGAGACTGATTACTCTTTAAAATTGTACCCTGGAAATTTTACTTCATTTTTCGTTGTGCGTAAAAAGACAAATTACTTTCCCTACACCAGTAATTCACTTGTCTTCGGACGTTAACCCTACATGATATTAAAGGTGTTCATTTGTGTCTTAATCACTATTAATATGTTATAACTTAAATAAAACCCTTCTTCCCTATTCAAGTAGACGAGTGCTGCCCTCTGACCCATTTCTTACGCCAAGAAGAACATCCGGTAAGGGTTGGTAGAGCTGCCTCGCTAGTGTAATTACTCGCACGAGGCATAGTGCTCGATTCCTAGGGGAACGCTTGCAATCAATCTCGGACAAAGCAGATTTCTACTCGTGTTTGCTCAAGGTGTTGAGTTGTGTTTAGCCGTAAGGAAAGTATAGTTAGTTATGTCATATAAATGACTATCTACAGATCACCCCTTCTGTGACCCTATCGCTATTATTCATAACCAAAAAAATTTAAAACTTTTGACGTTGTAACTATGGAAGAGGGAGGTGAGCAGTGATGGTCAAGTAGTTGCATTAATGCCTACTCTACCTTCTTATTGGTCGAATCATACCTGGGGAGTCCTGCTATTATAATAGTTATCTTTTTTTCTTTGATCATTGCTCGGAATTAAGTTGTAATCGTCTGACACTAACATCTCATTGTTTGATATTGACCATTTTGGTAATCTAAACTTGAAATTGTTTGAACTTAAAAGTAAGTAAAGGTAGGTTTTCGACAATTGGACCAGACTCGAGCACGCATCTCTTCTTCAGTGAAGGAAAACATTATTATGAAACCTTGTTTATGGGGTTGTTGTTTTCGTTAACGATATTAATGAAATAATAATAATAAAATGCATCGTATAGGTATGATTTCAAATAAAATACAAAGAAAAAAATTTGGTCTGGCTGTTACGTAAAATTTACGTACAAGAAGTTTGTGTATTTCAAAACAAAAAAGGAACTTGAAAACGCTGTGTGTCTAAAGGTAAGTTAATTGTAAGGGTTTGTTAAACAAAATTCTGGGTACAAAATGTAATGTGTACAAAAAGGAAAGTAAATAGGCTTTTTATTAGTACAAGTATTGTACTAAGTATTTAAAAGCCTGTAAATTATGTAAATTTTTTAGCAGAACACAACTGTGAGTTCATTTGCGCGTCAAAGCTTTTTGTTATTAGAACAAATGAAAGGTCATTTAACATGGTAATTTAAATATTTGCATATATCTGACGCTTGACATGTAGCACATCTGCTTAGTATATATATTTTTGGCTTTTAAGGTACAGCTTACCTTAAAAAGCCAAAAATAGCTAGTTGTTTAGTTACAGAACACGTCCTTCCAAATGACAAAGGTTTAGGCCATAGATCCCACGTTGGTCGAGTCGGGTTGGTTTACTTCAAATGCCCTTAATGACAACTCTCAAATTTCATTGTCATATTATGCCCCTCTTGCTTCATTCACGTTTGCCACTTGCCTTTACCCGATTTACTATTAAAAGACTATATTTACTACAAAACATAACTTTTCTGCAATTAAATAATACCTATAAAACTTCGTGACACAGTGATTTTATTCAGGGAAATTAAAAATACGCTATAAAGAAAAGGAACTTTAACAGAATATTTTTAAAGAGTTTTTCGCTTAGCCGATAAAATTGTACGTCATTTAAGGATTCTATCGAAGAGCTTTGTAAACATCTTGTCGGTTAATGTCCTCAAGATTCCAAGCTAAACGTCATAGAGCAGTGGAGGGTTAACCGGCGTTTGAAGTCAACCCTTTTATTCGAAGAAGGCAGAGCGGAAACAGTGAGCATGTTGTTTTGCTACACTTAAAGATGGATGACATGTGTTTTTGAGTGATAGAAAGTACTATGTTTTATTTCGCTTTCTTTCTATATTCTGTTATCAACTCACACCTACAAAAATAATATGAGAACTTGCCGTTTTCTGTTCGATATTCAGACTTTTATTACAATCAACAACAAACGAATACGTAAATAACTTAATTAATGCGTAGGTAAGGCAACTAATTTCTTACAGTGATTGTAACATGTATAACTAATGATTTATTCTTTGGTGTCAAACATTCGTATTCGAGAACCTATTTAACTAATTCCAACCAAAAACCACGATAAGCTTACATATTACATCATCAAATTGTTCACGAATCTGTTATTTAAATAAGTTTATTGAACTATACTCTTGCACTTACTATTGTAAGTATGTTAATTATAATCTATTTTTCATCACTGTTTCTGTACTCCTGCGTTGCATAGCTAACAACAAACTGTTTTTGGCATAAGTATTACAACACAACTGGTTAAAAAAGCATCTAAGGCGAGATGACGTCGTAGATTACGTAGATATAACTTTACAAAACCTTTCACGAGTTAAAAAGACGCACTTCACTTGGCAGCACAATGAGCAAAGCACGTAACGGTGTTTGGTAAAAGAGGCTCTTTGTAAACAACTTGTCATCACGGCCGTAAGGAATAGCGTGGAGTTTGTGCAGTGGAGGGTTAAGCGCCGGTGTTTAGTGTTAACCCTTTTAGTTGGAACAATGGGAATATGAAGCGACATGTTTCGCTTGAGCTGTGCGCTGGGATAATGTGTCTCTCAAAGGTGGGGTCGTTTGTCTAAGATCGGAATTCAATTACAATAAAAAATATATCAAATTTATTTTTGTTGTTGGGTAAAGTACATTGTTTATATTACAATGTAGAATTATACCTAATGTTCATAATGTTCTTTTGTTCTATTACCAAAACTAAATAACTTTTTATTTTATACAAATAGCAAATAAGCATGCAAGATGCTTCCTTGGTAGGTGTCTATGAAGCGCTTTTATATTCTATAATATATAGTGTAAGTCCATAGATATTTGCAGGCACTTTTCAATAGTAGATATCGGGCTCGGACATGAAATCTAATATAGACCTTACTTCGGTTAATCTCTCGAAAAATCATACTTTTCTTATTTCTAACTAAAAAAACGGTGTCGTCTCTCTAAGTGTTTGTGGTAATAATGTCTCTTATTTAAACTTAAACTTAATAATTATATTAAGTTTAAAGATACTCAAGAACATACATAGGTAAGTGAGCAAAAATATAATCTTCTAACTACCACCACACTCGTACTTTAACCGTAAATTACCTGTCAATGCTTATTTATACCGCAATCGTGAGGTAAACTTTGCTAACCGCATTCAAATTTTAAGGTATAAAATAATGAATTTAAACCGCAAGCATAGTAAGTAACTAATTACCCTTCTATAGTAATTATTATTTATTATTTCTATAGTAAGTACCTAGTTATTACTATTTTATAATATAAAATTCTTACATATAAGAAACACATTTAAGAAAACATTTTAAGGTAAAAGCTTTTACTAGTAACCGCAAACGGATATGTTGCCAAGCTTCACTTAGCGCTAAGCCAAAAAGGCCAAGTGTTGAAAGTTAACACTGAGCTAAACACCCGTGTAGCCTCTCCTAACAAGTTAAATTACTGTTCAAATTACGGCTACGCAATTACTTGACCCGCGCCTACACGAGGGTCTTTAGGCAATATCTATATTCGTTTACGCATTAGGGCAAAAGATGGGCATCCGTTTGTTTTATTCAATAACAAAGTTTTGCGTTTTACAGCTACGAGTACTTACCTACGTTTTGTTTTAAATTAAGAAATATCTTCCCAGAGAAAATGTAAAATGGATAAACTACGTGGCGGAGTGGGTAAAGGGACATAGATGTGAAGGTGGAACGTCTCTGGCGGTGTCGGGGTTAAATCTAATTTTTCCCCCACTAATGCCCGCTTCCCACCCCGCCCCGCTCAAGGTTGAGTGAGCGCGAAAATTGTAACCTCACAGTGCGCCGCACAGTTCTGACGGGAATTCTCCAACTGCCGTTTGAATGTTTTACGATAAGCCTTGGCTTTTACTAACTTTTGTATTTTTGTACATTAATAATGCAGAAAGAAAAACACGTGCAGACCCTAAGGCACTATTTGTGTTAGTGATGTTGCAGTATGGCAGTAAATTACTTACTTACTTTAAGTGTGTTAACATTTTTAACCTTTAAATAAACTCATTGAAACCTTTATATTATTCAGTTCAAATAGAGTTATTTAAAATATATTGTTTGGTATTTTTTATGTAATTTTTAACAAACAAGCATGCAGACCACCTGATGTTATCTTGTGTAAGTTTCATCACCTGCCAAAATATACCTTACCTTACATAATATATTTACACTCCTAGTTACTATGGATATAGTTATCTGTCAGATACCAATACGTATAAATATTTAATGGTTTTTTACCGTTCTGTCAACACTTGACACTGGCAGTCTGCCATCGCCATTACGAAGAAAAAAAAATATTTTTTAATTGTAATTTGACAACTGAGAAGCCTGTCTACCGTTCATGATCAATCATCAAGTGAGCCTTGACATACATGCATATTAATGTGGTGAAAGCTGGATCTAGGTCTCTGGATCTTGTCAACGTCGCCATGCATGCAACGAAATGCGAACTGGCTCCGCTCTTGCCGAGATTATATTCGTATTTTCATAACTAGATTACGTATGCATAGAGTGACATGGTTTTGCATAGAGTTCTCTTTATAATATGTTATTATTGTGTATTTATTTTAGACGAACTAACTTAACTAAAATATTGGCTTTCATGTTAACTTTTGCGGGGTCTTTTTATCCTCTCCATTAACTGAAGTTGGAAAAAATTTAAAAATTTCTGGAGTAGACAGAAATAAGGGCCAATACTACGAAACTTATCACTGTTTCGCGTCACGTTCGATGTCGAAGCAAGGCACCCGGCACCCGGTCTATTGATTTAGGGGCTACCGATCAATTAACCGCCTTTGTCTACGTGTAGGGGGCTCAGTTAGCAAGACAAACAAGAGTGACACGAAACGAAATTTTCCATTTCCATTTTATGTTCTGATACGTAACGGTTACGCGCACTGTATTAATAGTTCATTATTCTTTGTGTTATTGGTTATGAAATAAATGGTTCAATACAATTCCGCTCCTACTAGCCAGTACAAACTGGCCAGTGCTAACTAGTCAAACTCTTTTTTTTCGTCTCCTCTTTTCTCCCTGATGATGATCCTGATGATGGGGATAAAGATCCCCTCTTTTCGCTTCATTATTCTTCTCTATCTGCCTATTACGAGTATCTCCTCTCCTATCCTCGACGACTCGCTTCTGCCTAGTCGTCACATCTCTCCAGACTGCCTCGCCTCCCATTTTCTATCGTTACAATTTATATATTGTACTCAACGTTAACCAATTCAAACAGCGTGACCCTTATGTCTGCTCATCGGTCTATATACATAACCTATCTATTGTATATTGCACCCATCACGTAAGCTTTGTTTCATAGCCTAACTATAACATGGCTCTATCTAAGTTTGTTTGTTTGCTACGGTAATTCTCATATCATTCTATGATATCAGTGAGAACAAAGGTCTATTACGCCCATAATGAAGCTGTAATTATTGCGCTCTACCGCCGATGTTCAAGTTATCTACGTCGTATTAATTACGTTATTGGTACATATATTAAGCCTTCACCGGTCTTAATAATAGCTTACTATCGTGATTGGTACCGCCAGATTATTGGAAATTTACCAGTTTCTAAGCGTCACTTGTCTCCGACAGGAAATTGTTACAGTACAGAATGATGCTTATAGTATAGGTGCAGTAGTTGTAGTGTATTGTATGAAAGAATTTTAATGTTAGTCTACTGGTAGCTAACTTACTTATTTAACTTATAATTTGACTTTTTATTTGACTTATTACAAAATAATATCTACCTAAAAAACAGACGTTACACTGTGCTAAGTCAAGATACAACGTATATATATGTACGTTAATTTAGCGCTCTATATCTATATTTAATTTTGTATACTAATATCATAAAGAGAAAAAAATTGTATGTTTGTTTTAATCGATAAACTCTAAAACTCCTCAACCGGAATTTTTGTCCATAAGAAAACTACATTATATAATTAATAGAAGTAATATTCAACTAGGAACTACTGGACCGATTTGAAAAATTCTTTTAGTGTAAGATAGTCCATTTATCGAGGAAGGCTATAGGCTACCAAGCGTTGTTGCAATTCTTAACACGGGTGAAACCGGGGGGCATAGCTAGTTTAATATAAATATAAAGTCAAATGCGCATAATATCTCTATTATAACTCTAGCTACAATCCATTAATTTCAAAGATGTCTGCCTCGTTTAAAAAGCAAGGAAAATTATGTTAAAAATAAAGAATCAGTAATAACGGTGTCTTCGTTGTAGATTATAAGGGCAGCTTGTTCTTGTTCAGAGAATGGTAGCCCATTTATAATCTAATTACTGCTGAGTGCTTCCCTAAATAAATAAAGTCTTTTGTTATACGAGATGAAGTCTCGCGGTACGCAGATTTGGTATTTAACTTTTTATAATGTTCAGGTGTTTGAGTTTGTGTGAAAAATATGGACTTATTGTGTACCATTCAGCTCTGAAATTTTATTTAAATGTCTTTTGTTTAACAAGTTGAATTTATAAAGCGTTTCGGAAGTTTTTTTGTTTTTATTGCCATTTTTTTGTTTTTTTGTTTTTGATGAAGTTTTGAAATTCGTACTGTAGAGTGAAATGGCGGGAATTTTAATATTTGTTAGCTTTGTTTCTATCTACAATATTCAATAAAATGGCTTTCTAATGTCTATTGGGTATATTCAGAATAAATCCTTTTTGTCTATGTGGAGTTAACAAAAATTGTAGTAAAGTAGATATCTGTAGTTTGTAAACTTTTTTATACCTATTCATCAATCATGAAAGCATGAAGCCAAGAGCAAACATTCTAATTAGCAGATTAATGTTTGAATAGTTCTTAATTTATTATATAATCCTTCCAGGTTAATGAATAGGGGCAAAAAGTTTATTAATTCATAAACGGTCGGAGAGTAAAGTGGAACTTAATAACTGCAATATAAGAGAAAATTCTATTTTCAAACAGCGACCGAAATTAAATTTCAATCCTTCGTACCGTTTTCCCTCTGGTTATAATTTAATGTCCGCACAAGAGAGAAATCCATAAAATCTAATGGGAAAATTCCACGGACCGATGAGGCTCCCACGATTTATATTAGTATTTTAAACGATTCCGTCGTTGCCTATTTAAGATTTATTACCATTTTGGTGATTTAATTTTTTATAGGTACGTACATTATAACAGCAATTCAAATTGAAATATTCGTTGCGAAACGATTGGGTTTAAAGATTCCCGATGTAATTATGGTTTTCTCCTTAAATTTATTTATTTTATTTAACAATCTTTATTGAACCTCCCAACCTTAGGAGGTGCAGAGAAATATGAAAGAAATATATCGCTTGCAATATTTTGATGTCGTCTGTTCTAAGTCCGTACCTACTATAGAATATGGAATTGATTACAAGCCATTTACGAGCTGACATAATTTAACGTACCTACCAACTCTGTTTGCAGTTGGGTTGATAGCGATAAAATAGAAATAACAAGGCGATTTACTAACATTTATCGAGTTTTCATATTTCCAGTGCTCAGTTGACTTTAAATAAATACGAAAAATGATTTCTAGTGCATTCGTTTTTATGTAAACACCACTCAAGTCGACGGACAAATATAGTTAGAGGTATCAATTTGTTGTATAGTTATCGTTGTCTATCCCTCAATATTTGTTTACTCCCTAATGTAAGGAGGTGGGTGGCGAGATTCCCCCATTATCCAGTTCAGTGCACTCCGCTGTTTGATGGGGCTATAAAGAAGCGTACCTCTTATTGCGTACCTGAAAATCTTGATTTTATTTTTAAAGAGAAAATTAAACTATTATACCTACATAGTTATTTTATGAATAATACAAAAGATTCGGCAGCTCTTAAGTATCAGCATAGTGCAATGATATTTAGAAATACCAAGTAGGTACATACTATAATATAAATTAAAAATTATTTCTATCCCTGCCATAAAATATCAAAACTTTATTTTATCTTATACTTTTATCCAATACTTTAGTGATGTTTAAAATTAGTATTTGGTTTTCCGTTATAAGCAATTTGTAGGATTTTTTTAGGGATCTATTTATCATCATAATAATTCACTTGTAATATATGACTAATAATATTTCGCCTCACCCCCACCAACCTGACTCAATCTTTCAATTTTCATTTATATAGATATAAGAGACTTGTTTGATAAGTTTAATGGACTGCTCTCTTGAGCCCATCAACTTTGTAATTTTAAGGTTTACTGAAATTATGTATTCGCACGAAGCAATCTCATAATGTTCCTGTCAAAACATCATAGCAATTTAGACTTAAATGACTGAGCAAGAAGTTCCAGATTCCTGAAAACGACAGCGTTTTATGACAGTAATAAAAAAAACAAAATATTTTCCCGTTTCATATTGAAAGTGGATAGGAATGATAATAATATGGTTTTCTGGAATAACATATTTTTGTTACAGCAATTTCATATCTAAATTTTTTCAGCTGACTGGTATTGAAATAGTTTATATGTGTAATTATATAGTAAAATGAATTAAACATCATGGACTATTAATAAATATATAGATTTTGGGAAGGTATTAAAAATATATATCGTCAATAAAAACTTTATTAAAATGCAGATTTTTTTTATAGCTGCGAACAATCCTATAAACTCTATCGAGTTTTTTCTGCCGGCTTATTGCTCTAGATAGCAACTGTAGCTTACAATGTAAGTCATAGATGAACGTATATTCTAACAGACATAATACTCAACGGTGTACATTAACCGTAGTCTGTGCAATAATTGCACAGACTAAATATGGCATGAGAATCTATATTAAATCTGGCGTTTGAGGTATGACGGGAATCGATTGACAGTAACTGCTGGTTACCTTACTCGTGGACCGCTTCGTTACCCGATCATGGCAGTTCGTGCGACAGTATTTGCCCCACACATTATGTTACACACCTAATGAGTATACATTTATACGGTTCAATGAACTTCATTTACACGTTAAAATATTGATTCACGCTGAAGTAGGTACAGTCTAGGACTTGTACGAAGCGGTTCGCTTTTTGCAGCTATTTGGGTAACGAATAAGGATTATTTAGATAGTGATAGCCTAGCTAGTAATCGAAGTTTGAATTTGATATCTTTCTTCTTTATTTCTAAATACAAATTCTAATTTAAATGTTATTTGTCGTTTGTCTTTTTTATTTGAGGAAAATCGTAAGGCATTTTGAATTTTTATTTATTTTAATTGAGAAGCAAACGAGCATGACGGTCGTCTGATGTAGGTAGTGGTCATTGCAAGTTCTATACAAGGCCATACAAGAATTAAAGTAGATGGGCTCTTGCAACTTTTAACAAACACAATTTCTCTTTAATCTCTATTTTTATTTACCTATCCTTTTCTATAATATACCAACTAAGAAAAAAATTACGAAATGGTTTTCAATTCTAAAGGTATGTCAATTTTTAGATCAATATATCCATATAACGTTAATTTGGTACGATCCGCTCACGTACGTACCATAGCGACGTGGAGCGTGCCACTCATGAGTAATGAGGTGCAGTGAATAGAAAATCTATGAACCTGGGATTTATTTGATTAAATTCAATATTCCAACTGGTGCACTCTACCGCTGTAATGTATCTATAATTCGTACCTAATTAATTAACTGCTGTCACAGTTTTTTAAAATGTAATAAGGATATTAATATACTTAACACCATACACAATTAGTTGTAAAATATTACTCAAGTGACAATAAAAATTATCTACTAGCTGCTCTCGGACCTTTCAGGATTAAAGAGCCCCAGCGTTCTGAGGACTAAGCAGGATTGGCATAGCCCCGTTCCCTCTTAGCAGCCTCCTTCTCAACCATAAAGGTATCCAAAATATAACACTTATCAGGGAACATTGTATGCCGCTTTCTTTCTCATATTGTCCCTTTATGTGTAAAATACTTTCGTGTATAGTTTATTTTGTCATTAGTAATTAGATTTATCAATAATATCTTAATAAGTAAGCAAAATTATATTTTGAACTATGAAAAACAGTCGAAAATTCCAAAAAAAACTAGAACAATGTCAATGACAGGACAGTGGGTACTAAATTTGGTAGTCTGACGAGAAGAATCGTGTTTTAATCCAGACCATACTTCAGTTTTTAGGTCAGCCGAACTCCGGTTTGATTCGTTCTTGTGCACAAGAACTTCGTTTTCCGCACAGAAAATGCAATTCCACTTTTTCAAGCAAATTTACGGGAAATCGGATCCACAAATTGGAGCAATTCGTTAGGTGGAATGGTTACCAATAACATCATGGTTCCCTTGGCTTGAATAGATAAAAACCGCCATTGAAATTCACTGAATTGAGAACATACTCTGAAACCAGATTACATTGTAAAAGGGTTTCGGTGGCTTTTAGTATTAAAACATAGAGATAGCCTTTTGAATAGATGACATGTCATGTTCTCTCCTTTTTTTGGTTAAAACATTCTGTTTTTATCTTTTAGGTTTAAAAAATGCTCGTATGTTCTATTTTCTCACTAAACCTTTCTTACTATTTTTATAAAGTCGAATTTTAGATCCAGTGTAACGCTTGGTTATAATGTCACGATATCTCAAACAATTGTGCAGTCGTGCCGTAAGTTCTGAAATTTCAGCTGTTATCTGTTGAGAAATAGAATGACTACATTTTTCTGTCTGCTTTTTAGCACTTTTGGGAAGAGTTCCAATTTATTTCAAGACATTTGCGAGTCTTATTTCTTGCTCTCTTTTACATCGATGCTCTTTACGTGTTGAGTAAATCCGAGGAATAGAACTAGACACTTTACAGATGGAAGTTTTATACACCTATTGAACAGCAAGACGTGAACGGTCAAGATTTTATATGTCAAGATATTTAGATGGAAAACTTTTTTCGAAAATAAAACATGAACATGTCTTTTTGTAAAATAAAATTGAAAATGACATTATATAATAGCGGCCACGGGAATTTCAGACGCACCGCGCGCGCCATTTTGAAATTTTACTGCAGGTTAAAAAATTTATTTGCATACATTTTGCGCAAATAAAGTTTAATGAAAATGGATATTATTTCAGACAACTACATATAGCGCTTTGGACATCACCTATTGTTCGTAGTCTGTATTATTCATATTTTATTTGATGGCTATGACCGTTCCTAATTGTGTGAATATTTTATGATCAAAAATTAATAATTTAGAGTTAGCAGCATTAGCCCTAGACTATAGCGACGGGAAATTAATTCTACAATCATAAAGCTATACTCGTAATTATAAAGTATTTTCTCGTTGCTATCTTAAATATATTACCTATATTATCGCACGTATTAGGATACTTGTAATAAATGTCTCCGGTAATAAAAAAAAATTATAATTAACAAAATTTTGAGCTGTATTTATAAATTTATAAAGAAATTAAAAACAAGGGCTAGCCCCTATTTATAGAAATTAATATTGCCTCTCGTATTTCTAGTTAAGAACCAAACTGAATGAACTGAGATTCAATGAATATTTGTTGAAAACTTTCACAGCGTTGCTGAATATTTCAGTATAACACAAGTTTCAACTTGTGTAGTTTGGGATATTTCGAGTTTGCTATAATAAACAACAGTTGTTGAAATATGTCAGCGACTTTCGCAATTACTATATCCTTAGTCATAAGGTATCTCGGGTAATTATAAGTTTTATCTTTTGTCTAAATCTATTTATCTTTGTTAGTAGCCAAATACAACTAATGAATTAACATTAATATACATACACACTTAAATTGTATTCTTACGAAAGTTATATTCAGCTTGTGAGTTGAATTTTCAGAAATGAATATTCAACAGAAGGCAAGATTCATAAAGATTTGAAACTGAAAAACAGCACTATAATATTATTAAATTAAAAATAATTAAAGAAATCGACTTCAAAAAGAAATTAACTCACAAAAATGACAGAATATTCTATCGGATCTTATCAAATATGACCTCAAAAAATTGCCGCGCCTGATTTGTTAATTAAATTTTGTTTCCTTATTTTAAGTTAAATTTTTATACCTACAGGTAAGCTTTGAAGACAAAGCGTTCGCTTTCTTGATGGAATTAATTAGTTCCTGCGAATATTTATAATTTATGATAACTAAATGCTTTGTTAACTGCAACTTTAAAAGTAAACCCACGTAACTGGCTACTATTGAAAGCGCTCGCAAACTTCAGAATGAAGCGCGGAATGGGAGAAGGTAGTAATTGAAAACTTTTCCATCAAAAGAAAACAAAACAAAAGTTCGAAGGGTGTTTGATTAAAAACGACAGAAAGATTGTTAAAGCTAATTTAAGTCTTTATTTAACAGCGTTAAAGAGTAAAGGAAAATAATATCGTCATTGTTAAGAATTTTTAATTAAATCAGTAGCGAATTAGTGTTTTAACTGTCTTTTACTTTTGTCCGAGTAGTAGGTACATTAACCTGCTTGAAGTTTTGTTTTTGAAGTCACAGTAACACTTGCAAACCCATTACCTATGTTACGAGTGACTTATTTAATAACATTTTCATTAAAAATCTTACTAACTAATTGATGTTTTGAATTCTAATATAAATAATTAATATTTAATATTTATACATTTATGTATGTTGAAATACCTATGAGTAGGTATTAATTAAGTATTTATTTTGCTACATTTGTAAATGTATATAATAGATATGTATATATAGCAAATTTAAGCGTTATTTTTAACCTCAATTTGATAGATGCAGCTACAAAGTCTAGGAAGTTTGTCAGTAGTTTGAAATTAATCTCACTCACAGACAGGTTGGAGCCATTAGGATTAAACGCGATTAATGATTTTGTAAGCTAGTGCTTTGAAACTTAGTTTTAGTTTCGACATTTATAAAGCTATTTACATTTTGGATTCGTGGTGTTGCATTAGACTCTAATGGATTGCAATAGATACATTTGTAGGCTTGTTTACAGTAAGTTGGTATATAATTCAACGGTAAAGTTATTTAAGTATTTGGACCAAATACCTTTTCACGATTGACTTCATTTGACCTATACACATGGCCTAATACTAGTACCTAGACCTATATACATGGCAAGCCAGAAGAATTTTCAGCGGCAGTCAGTATGTATAATGTAAAGAAAAAGCAACTGCTTACCCGAGACCCCTTTATTACCAACCTGCTCCCACCTAATGTCTACAATTTTTAAACTTTATGGACGTTGAAAATATGTAAGAATTTTTCAGCATTCCTTTCACGAAACAATTTCTTATCTTTTTCTTTGTACAAGGAAAAAAAGAAAATATTTTCTGCAACAGTTTTAACGTCCGGTACAAAGTTAGGGCTTGTTCCTAAAATTGGGGAATTTAAATATTAAATATTATCATTTAAAGTCACATTTCAACTGGCAATGAATAAAAACGTTTTCCGTCGAATAAATAAATGTATTTTCAAGCGTTACATAACTGAAAGCTTTCACAGTAACTCGCCGTCAGAGGTCATTTCATTGAAATATTGAAAACACATTTACGGATGTATAAAATATACGTCGATTCCAAATTATTATGGATATTTTTGACGATATAAAATGAAAACTTTAAAATACCAAGGTTAACACAAATTAACAATAACACTGACATTAGTATTGATAATGATTTTCTTTTACAGGTATGCAAGAAAATTTTCTACGACAGTAAGTAATGAGGCAGTGGAAACTGTCAACGCTTCTTTTTCATGGAAATCAATAGTGAAAAATGTATTCTAAGCATGCGAACGGAGATAGGACACGGAATTGTAATAAATAATGGAGCCTTCGCAAGGCGTTATTTCAAAACATAAGCGAATCATTCAGGGGGTTTCACAAAGTAGTTGCAATTTGTTCCCGCCACATTTTCTTTAAGCTTAGTCTTTAATCCTTCGAGAGATGGAACTTCAGATTTATAAGCCACTTGTAATTAAAACCCGGAAAATCTCATCAAATCACACTTAGCCGCAAGAAGTTAAGCGCAGTTTCATTTCTGTAAAGGCGAGTTGGATGTTTAAATTTCTATGTGTTATATACCAAAGTACTTTTTGGAACTTTTTGAAGCTCTGGAAATTACTAATATTTAAAAACCCACAAATTATGCTTTGCAATAACATTTAATTTAATTGTGTTTTGTTACGTTTTTAAAACAAGCGCAGGACACAAAAACACCTATGTTATCAACTGCTTAAAATTCAAATTTCATTAAGGTATAGGTATGTATGATATAAAATTTAATACGAATAAAAAATACATTAAAATCTTTAGGAGTAAACTCTGCTATTATCCGAGTATTCTGCTTTTAAAATTATATTCTAGAAAAATATCATGTCTTGAAGATTTTCCAAGCGCTTTTGCATACTTTTTGCTGTTGATGCAAATGTATGTCAACGCAAAAACATATGTTTACCATACAAAAGGGTTCTGATGTAGGTCATTTGTAAATGTCTGTGTGAAGTATCAGAACGTTAGTTATGTGAACTGGTTAAAGGAATTTTGCATCTCAAAGTAAACTTGGATGCACCCATCCTACCTGAATTAAAATATCCATTAATATTGACTACGATTCTCTTTGCAGTTGTTAAACTTGCAAAGGAGTTTTATTATTTACATGCTAGTAGAGCTCGACTGTGCTACGTTCACTATAATTGTAGCTAGTCGTACTATTGTAGCTTGGGAATATAACCTGTAGAGGGATTTATAAATATAAGGTAAAACGCCGCAACTTGACATTTTGTATAAATTCAGAAAGACTGCATGTGTTTGGCTAATTCTCTTTTGTTGTATTTATAAATTATCAGGACAAAGCTCCAGATAGGTACCTACATAATAATTTAAGTAGGTACATAGCTTTTGAATTAGAATAAATAATTTCTAAAACGGGGACCGCATTATCAAACAACTGTTCTAATTAATTGATACAAGCAGATTTTCGTCGCACAATTATTACCAATGTAAAGTGTTTAGGCGCTTTAATTAAATTTTGTTAGACGAAGAAGGGGGTCGCTGATTAAAAAGGAAAATTTCCCGCTCTTCTTGACGGCGAATTAAAGAAATTACGTCACGCCCTCGTTTCACGGAATGCGGCGTTGCTCATTTTGACAACGTCTATTAGCCACCTGGAGATTTCACTTTGCTTCGGATTCGTTCAGTAGCTAAGTATAGCTACTTAGCTGCTTTAGGAACAATTATCGCTACAATTTAACAGGAAAATGAGCGTAGGAAAAGTTGGTTACTTTAAGCGAACTTTCTGTCAAAGAGCTCTTTCAGGTTAAAATTGTGAATGAATGTATTGTATTCGGAATAGAGGTCTCTTTGTATCTTACATGTACCTCGTAAATATCGAATTGTAAAAGAAATAGGATAGGCGAATTAAACATAAAACTTTGTGTCATATGTCTGTTTTTTTTTGGCTGTTATTATGTAAACTCTTTGGGGTTTTTTTTACTTTCTCATTCGATAATTTTGAAAGTAATTTATTTTTTAATTTCGTGTCGACAAAATGGGTAGCTACTGAGATTTGAGAGAAAACTGATCAATATAAAATATTTTTAACACTACTATTTGTGTCCCTTCTTATTTTATCCACGATGCGACACGTTATACCAGGATAACAGATTTGCTCACGCGGAGCTCTTTGTGTGGACAAAAATTCTTCGAAAACGACGATGTATTCTCGTAAACCGTTCCATTGTGAAGCACACACGAATGCGTCTTAGGTCAGAAAGTGTTAATGAAATTTACGATGTATACCTAGAGCTGTTTTTTGTATTCAAAATCTATAACGTGTAGTATAAGTTTAATGAAAATTAACTGAAAAAAGCTTCAAGGTGAACTATTTATACTAAAAGTGTAAATACATTTTAAAAGTTTTTATAAAGTTCATAATAACACATAAACAGTAAACATCTACATTGACTGCTCATTTATAATAAAAATAGAACCCTTATTAATTGAAGTTCGTCATTTAGTAATGTGTAGGTAGGCATTTAAAACTATTCGGGAATTACTACAATTATAATAATTTAAAATTACGAGATTGAACAATATTTATGATAAGGTTGTAAAAACAAACAGGGCTCAATTTTTTGAGACCTTTTCTGATCCGCAAAAGATCGGTTACGCGACGAAAAGGTGTAATGTCGCTGAAAAATGAGGACAATGCGCGATACACTTTATTTTTTTTGCTAACGTGACACGAGACTGTAAAAGCGACTGCCAAAAAATTTTCAACTTAGAATCACGTACCTACAAATGATTTGTTAAAACTCGAGATAACCTCGATAGCTTTTAAAAGCAAATATGTAACTAGTCCTACGCTCTACAAGTCATCTCAAAGGAGGCATAATACCATTATCTTTTAAAACTACCGTTATATAAATTTATCCGTATCTTCATCGTATATTTCCCGGCTCGAACACATTGAATTTTATATTAAAATAAATGTTAGATGTGAATTTGTGGTGAAAAGCTCTTGTGGAGATTTGAGCTGCACTGAAATATGGATTATTCTGGCTCCCCTTACAAATGGAGGCCCGCGGGCGAGCCTCTAAGCGTTCTCTTGTCTGAAGTACTCGCACGCAGTACTTTGGGGTACGAGTGTTGTGATTCCCTATTAGTGAGTGCTTGTGAATGCTGAGCTTTTTAATTAAACTCGGCAATAAACGGGAAGGGTAACCGAAATGTTTGATCGCCATCACGTGATTTGAAATTATTTTTAACTGTTCACCATTTCTATTTGCAAGTTCAAATATCTGTTTTGTAGATGATACAATAAGTACCTAACGAAAATGTATACATTTATTTAGTATCATAACCCTTTGCTTCTTTATTTATTTTAGGCACACCTTTGCATACTATTTGTTTTTATTGTAAATTTCATTATATCATGGGTTTAAATCTAGGAGACACACAGTCACACGTTCGTGAATCATTCTTCATACATAAATATGAATATTTTTTACGATACAAACAAATTTTCTTCAACTATATACGAATAAGTATTCACCAAGTTTTTGTATTCTCTTCGCCTTGCCGTGTCTTTGTAAGGGTTGCTCAATATCAAAGTTTGATTATCGCTCAATATGTTCTCAATTTTCTTTCCTCGGTGAGATCCAATTTTTCTTTTGTATTTTTCGTGTTTCGGTACCTGGTAATTCTTTTTCCTCTTGTATATGACAAGGAGTGTCGTGGAAGTTATATTTTAAGATGGCGTGAAAATAGAACGATTATTATTTTTATAAATTAACTAATACATGATAATACCTATGTATATTGTTAACGATTGCTTAACTAGACATAGGTAGGTACTCCTATCTGTTCTATTTTAGGTGTATCGATTTATCTTAGGTAGAAAGGTTCTAAACATTTTCCAGGCATACTGCTGGATCACTTGCGCCGAAGTTCAATAATTCTGAGACGAATAGCTAGATCGTTGAAGTATAGATTGTATAGATTATTAAAGTCGTGGCACTAGGGGCTTCTCAAAGAAGGATAGAAGAAAGAATAATACAAAAGAGCAGATGTAAGAATTGGGAATTAGCCGTTGTTTACTATGTAACTCTCTCATGTCAGAGAAAAAAACCATTCTCAAACGTGGAATCACTAGCAATTGATGATGTTGCAGCTTTTCACAGACATCATGTTAAATTAATTCACGATGACGTTTCCAAAGTGCCATTACAAACATCAATACTCAGCATAGCTATTAACCGCGGTTATAACGAGTGGAATCAGCGCGACCCAGTAACTTCCCGTCAGAAAGCTTTCATAAAAGTCGTAAATATTTAATGCGCATCGGTATTAGACCTTTCCTTGAAGTGGTTATAAAATTGAATTACTTAATGGAAGAGATAGATGATTGCTAGTCACAAATTGGTTTATGTTTAAGAGAGACATAATTATAAAAACAGATGGAAAGTGAGCTTTAACAAGTGAGGTCATCGAGCGGTGCTTTATACCGGTTTATGAAAAGCTTGTCAAAATGTTTTAAACTAACACGTATGTATGTTGAGTTAACAGCTTTGTCAAATCAATGACTTTCTAGACGTAGCTTTTTAGTACTAAATACAAACACATCACAATGTCGGGAGTTTAGATTGAGCACAAATATCATTATAAACATGATATTAGATGGAATGTTACCAGTTTCAAATTTTAACTAATCGATAATTCTAATTTATAATTAAATTAAAGACATTGGTGGCTATTGCAGTTTTTATTTGCGTTATGCGCTACTGGTATGGACTTTCGATATTATAATTATTTGGAACAAAAATAACTCACTTTTTCAGCACGTACCTTAAAAATATATTGGCTATATTATGAAATAAAATAAGGGTAATTTTGATAAGTAACCCTTATTCATTACTCTTTTCTTTGTTCCCTTATGGAAGCCTTAATGACTGCAATGGGAATAGAAGATTGATGATACTCTCGGAACTTCGATCGTAGGTTCGAAAGATCCCACAGGACTTTATAGAACGTTTGTCGTTTCAAACGGATTTTGTGCAAAGCCAGCTGAAATTGCATTTGACAATCCCCGTATAAATGTATCGAACACATAAATAAGATGAACTTGAAAAGAATAATAGTAAAGTGATGATCTATATATTATTACTTGGCTTTGGATTCCTTTTTAAGCACCGTACTTGAAAAAGAAGTACAGAATGATAAAGTTCATATACCTACCATAAGCGTCACAAATAATTTTTTTAAAATAAAACTCTAATAGTTGCACCACTTCTGCTAATAGATGGCGCAACATGTTACGTAAATTAATTTAATCAGTCGAATTTTAACCCATAGGCGTATTCTGTATTTT
>DWAV01000162.1:0-25890 GCA_018231305.1 Noctuana lactifera
TAGACTGTCGTACTTAATACATTCCATTTTTCTCATATGTTTATCGTTCCGACTTTCAGTAGTGGTATTTTACTATAATAAGTTAGATTTTTATAGACGGATACGAACTTCATGATTTTTGCATTTGTGACTTAAATTGTGTAGTAAAATGATTGCGTAAGAATCGGGCCTCGACTAGGACAGCTCAATGTGTAGTCGACTTAAATGAAATCTAAAAGGATAATTTGAATTAAAGTGTTTTCATAATATAGTAGGATGTGTCTTTGAAACTCTCGATGTGCTTTTGTCCAGTAGTTGTTGGTAGAAGACGGACAAAGAACTATCGGATGGACAGCCGGCGGCCGAGCGCTAGCGCTCCTAGGGTTAAGCTAATAGCGACCTTAAAAGCAACGTCTGTAGGTCCTAATTTAATTTTTAGAAACTAAGCTGACCATGTGCTGTGCTTTTGTTTTAAAATATAGTTATACTAGGTAAATGAAATTATTTGTTTTATATTATTTTATTATTAGATATTGTTTTACTGTAATCTTGTAGCGTTTTTTATATTTATTGCAGTCAATAAATGAGCTTCTGAAATGTTGACATGGATATTTTAAATTAACGCATGTTTATTTTAGCAAAGACAAGGTTGCATAGATTGTGTTGGCAGTTGGATGAATTGTGTAATATAATTATTATAGATCACAAATCAAATGTATTTCTATTTCTTTTAATGTGATAAGCGGTCGTAGCATAGACGGCTACTTGGTAGCATAGATGGTTGCATCTCCATTATTGTAAAAGAGATTTTAATATTTAAATACAAGAATAGTTCACTTCTAGTGGAAATATTTTTGCCAAGTAGCAAATTTGAGTCAACCATCGCTGTCATTATCAATAAATGTATTATAAAATATCTTTTCGTTTTCTTTCATTTCTTTCCAAAATATATTATTATAAAAGTATGTAAATGTAATAAAACGTCCAGATTAATGTAGAGATACTTGGAACGCTACATTTAATCTATTAGATTGATGTATATGATATCGCATCTTTGAAATTCAAATATAAAAAAGTGCATTGGACTAAATAGCATTTGGAAAGAACATTTCTTGCATGACTTAGAACAAGCCATATTATTATGGCCTCAATAAAACTGACCTTACATACTAATTTTACTTAAAACTGAATACTGGAAACGCGTATATTAACATTTAATAAAGAATAAAGATTTTTATTAGAACAAATAACACAATAAAGACTAGTATTAGTAGTTCTTTAGTTAGATCAAAAGATCAGGGTATGGTATTATGTTGAGTAGACTTTTTAAGTAGAAGTAAAGTCTGGCTTAGAAATCGTAGTAACGGGAACCAGGAAATATTACAGGAATGATTTTGTACATAATTTGGTGAAGTATGCCATCATAATATCCCCTTACTGCTTCAAAACCCTTATAAACGTGGCATAGAGGTAGCACAGATTAATCGCCAACTGCATAATAGTCTAGTATAAATATAATATAATAATATAACCTATATTTGGTAACATTCCTTCGGATATAGTTTCGAATTTTTTTTTCGTAACAACTAAGAACATTTTATACAATGTTTATGTAGAATATTATATATTTAAAATTAATGATCCGTAAAAAATTGCCACTTTTAGCAAACTATCTAAAGAAACAAAAAAATTCTTGTATTTAGTATACCTACACTAGGTACCTTCTTGCTGATAAAACAACAGACATTTGAATAAATTTACGATAAGACTTCGCAAAATCATAAATTACGTAATGCCATGGTACCTACTAACTTATTGTAGTCGAACCGATCATAATATTCTTGTTCGCTGTCTCAAGCTATAAGCTTACTGTTTGCTGCTGATGATTGTAATATGATGATAATGTAACCTAACCTAACCTAACTGTACCTACTGTACGTACAGAATAACATTTAGGCAATCTTTATTAATAGTAGTTTGAATAACCTAAGTACATTAGGTAGATTTTTATTTGGCAATTAAGAGTACATATTACATACATTTAACAGCATTATCAGTTTAAGAACCTAGTTTTTAAATGATTTCCATCATTTTGATCCGATTGCCCCGGTGGTAGTAACTCGCTTGTCGTCTACAACTTACGACCGCAGTAGCGACAGTTGACCTTATTCGCGACGTCGCGAGTGTCATCTCGCTGGCGCGGATAGGGCGGCGCGCGGTCCGCCTGGTACGCGCCCGAGCCACAACCAGAGCCTTCCATTGTGCGTACCGTCAGCACTAAACATGCGTGTCTATTTGCTAAAGGGTTTAATATCTTTCATATTATAGCGAATCATACTCACAGGCCCACACTAAGATTAACAATTACACAAACACCCCGACCGAGAACAGAAACCTAAATTCATCGTTTCAATTTCTGCCCTGCTGGGAATCGAAACCAGGACCCTTCGAATGTTGGACCGACATGGTAACCACTAAAGTTATGTGTTGTTCATGTATGACTTAGGTACCTACTTATATTTTATTAATTTAATTTGATAAATGACCTTTAAGGTTTGTAGATATTGATGGATAACTATTAAATATTAGGTAAAACCTTTAATATATATTAGTAAGTTTATGTGTTTTGATGATACGAAACTGTTGTGATACCTAATAGATATAATTTACATATAAAATAAATTGTATTCCAGTGTTTTGTTTTTCCTTATTTGAAATAATATTTCATCATAACTATAAACATAATCCTGTCTGTATCTTTTTTGCTAACTCTACTTCATGATCTATTTTTGTAAGCAAAGTTTATAGCTCGTTACAAAGGAGACATCGTTCCATAATGGCTTGCTATGGGACTCGCGTGACTTGCCATTTGCCAGGCTTTGACTTAGAAGCACACTTCTTCGCGAAGGCTTCAGCCGGTGACCCGCTTACAAGTCTTTTCATTCCATTCCTATCGTTCTCTTCAAGATGATCCCTAATTCCACCTAGTTTTCAGTCAAAATGGATCAACCTGGTCCGTCCACCTCAAACCAAGACCCTCGTTTCGATTTCATCGGTTCTTACGTTGTTAAGTCTTTGAAATTAAAGCCAGAAAAATGGATGAGGGTACTTAGTATAGAGGAACATAGGTCCACGTTAAGGGACTTCGTGGACAAACCGATACCTCTTATCCTGGTTATCGTTTTGACACACGCTGCTCAACTGGTCCCTGTTGTATCTTTCCCTTGTTATTTGAAAAATAAAGCAGTTTATTTCGTTAAAAAGAAACCCGATGTCGTCCCGAAAGAGAATTGCGCTGATATGGTCATATTTGGTAAGTACCTAATTTATATATTAAAAAATAAATTATCTATGGAGAGATGAATAACGAACTACCTACAATTCCTTTTATATCGCTGTCTCTTTATGTAGGTGATCTGGCACCCAGACTAATAGATGAACTAGCATCACTAGTCGATGAAGTGTTCGTGCCCTTGTTGTCTAATCCTTTAAATCATGAAGGATGGCCGCTAGTAGTCTCGCAAGATATCCTGAAACAAATTCATAACCTTAAAAGTACTGTTTACGAGGTAAGCGTACTTAATTTTAGCAAAAAACTAGCTAAATCTAAGAAGTTCTTGCAAATAAATCTGAATATAATCCAAGATTGTTTTAAATAGGTGAAAGGTAAGGTAAATGGGCAAACAGTACTGCCGTTGCCAGTAGGAGTAGAACTCGTTCACGATGCTGAGAAGGAAGTGCTGAAGGGAAAAGAAGTAGACCTTTATCTGAAGAGTGCTATCGAGGGCGTCGTCATCAAATGGGCGCAGCAGATAAACGACGTTATGATGGAGGACTCGTCGCAAGCGTTCGATAATGGACAGAATCCTCTGCCGAGTGTAGGTTAGAAAATTTTCCGTTGTTTTTTATTTTGTAATAATTTTCGTGCATAAAAATACCATAGCAAGTGATAAAACATTCTGATAAAAACATCAGTTAGGTCAGTACCTAACGAAACTTAAATGTTTTGAAAATGCATTTAGGTATAAAGTTACGCAAAACAGAAGTTTCGTATGAAAATTCAATTGCGGTAGATCTCTGTAATTTTGAAAGTGTAGCTTTCGAGCAATATCGGTAAAGCAAAGCTTTCAAGAAAATTGCATTAAAATAGACGTGATTAAAGTAACCAGCTATTCGCAATAAATAGTAATGATAGCGTATAAATTCTGCTAATGATCATGGTAAGGAAAATCCATGAAATTGCTCAGTCGTTGCAGAGCAGGTGCTTAGTCTAAGCTATTATCAGCTTTCTTTTGAGTTATAAGATAACATTCTTTATTGTAATTAAGTGGAAAAGTTTTGCTATTTTTTCAAAGAGGAACTGTCGTCACATATTTTTGCTTGCATGACGCCCACTTGCATCATTATAGGTCTCAGAGTTAACACCATTATTTGTGTAAAAATGTCTTTCAGAACTTGCATTTTGGAAATCCCGTTTGAGTAACTTGAATTATATCTATGATCAATTACGCACCGAAAGAGTGCGGTGTATGGCGGTCATCTTAGAGAAAACAACATCAGCGTACTATCCTTGCTTTAGTCGCCTCTTCAAAAATATTGTTTCAGGTATGTACTTATATTACTTTTCAAACTACTTAATTCTATTTTTAATTCGAAGGAATTATTTATACAACTATAATGACGCCTAGTTTAATTTTCCGTACGGAATAAAGAAAAACAAAATCAAAATTTTTGATAATATTATTTATAGCGTTAGCGGAAGCACGAGAGATAGATTTGTATCTCAGAACATTAGAGAAACATTTCCAAGCACTAGAAGATACAGACTTCACTGAGTGTCAACCATTGTTTCGTCCATTATTCCACGTCATATGCATGGTGTGGAGAGATTCTAAATACTACTGCAGCTCTTCGAAACTTATGGTGTTGATTAAACAAATTTGTAACTTGCTCATATATCAGGTAAGGAAAATATTACGTTTGATGTTTGATACGAGTATATCGTAAATTTCGTCTGCGTGTACTCGTAGGTATACCAAAATTCATCAAAAATGGTTCAGTGGGTTAGGCATGAAAAAAGTAACAGACGGTCACAATTACTTTGGCATTTATAATAAGTATTAAATATTTTCATAGTAATATGGATTAACTTTAGTTATAATTATATATGTTTTATCTTTTAGGCAAAGAAATGCTTAGACCCAAGCACTTTGTTTCATAGCGACATTGATGAAGCAAGACAGCGAATTCAACTAACAATAGATATATTAAAGAAATTTCGTCAAACATTCGATTACTTCAAGGAGAATCTTCCAAAATATTTCGTAGACCGAGTTGTAATTCCATGGACATTCCATCCGAATGTTGTATTTGAAAGGATGAATAAGTTTTTAGGAAGATTGAACACAATACAATGGTTCTTCAAAACTGTGTTGGAGTTTCAAAAGTTGGAGAAAATTGAAATTGGTGGAATGAAGGGGCGTGTTTTAGGTGGACAGATTAGAGAGATATCAGCAGAGTTTGATTCGTATTTTCATGCGTTTGCTTCGAAATCTTATGACGTTCTCGATCCTGATGACGAAACGTTTAATGAGGACTTTAAGGAGTTTCAGGATAACATTGTCGATTTGGACTTAAAATTGTCCTCTGTTCTAGCTGAATCATTTGACAATTGCTCTACATTAGAAGCTATATTTAAGGTAGGTAACTACATAACATTATTAATTTTTGACAAAAGCCTGATATTTACAATAAGATTGAATACAAATTAATTTTTTTCAGTTAATAGAGATTGTAGGATCTGTGTTAGACAGACCTATGATAAAAAATGAATTCACGGCAAAATATTGCGAAATTATCGTCATGCTGGATAAAGAAATAATCATTTGTGAAGTAAGTTGTCATAAACAAGTTTTAATTTACACTTTGTTATAATTACAATTTTCTGAAACAGTTTAATAAACTTCATTATCCTGCAAAGTTCAAGTAACTTAAATAATAATTGTTTTTAATTGTCCTTATAATGGAATCATTTAAAGTACTTACATCTTTGTATATTATTTGCTAGTCGACCCATCTCTGTTCCACTGCTGGGCACGAGTCTATCCTCAAGTATGAAAATGTTTCGCACCATAGTCCACCACGCTAGCCAAGTTGGATTTGGGGTTTGAGTTAAATAGTCAAGTAAAAAGCATAGTGGAATATTTTCTTCTTTCAGGATTTATTTAACGAGCAAAACAATCGTCTTCAGAAATATGGACACATGGAGGTGGACACATTTCTTCCTCCCGTGGCAGGCGGGCTGCTGTACATGACGATGCTAGCTACACGGATCACAAAGCCTATAGCTAGCTTTCGCAATTTGCCGCACCCGTAAGTAAGCTGGGTGGGGCAAATTGCGAAAGCTGATTATTTGCTTGCATTCTTCCTAAACATAAAAATTTTAATCATGGTATAATTTTTGCTGTTTTCATAGCTTTAGATTTTGCGAGGGTAGGCATATCTTCTGTTGATTATATAAGTCAATTTATATCCGTATTTTTATTATTATTACAACCACAGATTTTTTAATATCACAGATGATCGTTATATTATGAAATCATATATGTATGTAGGTAGAGGTAATATTTAGTTATATCTGAGAATTATATATGTATATTGTTATTATATTTAAACAGATATTAAATTTAATATGTTTTGATATAGGATAAAGGAGTCGGACGATGCGATAAGAATTTTTGGTCGGTATGAAAAGCTTATTGATGATATTAATGAATTCAAAAAAAAATACTTCAAGGAATGGGCTACGAAAATCCCGAAAATAATTGAGGAGAAAACTAATAATACTATCTTATCTCGGCAAGGTTCAGATCTTGTTTTGAATTTTAGTCGGGAAGTGAGTATTCCATTTATTCTGCTTGTCCATTAAAATGATAAATGAAATCACTAACCTACTTTGAAGACATTTTCGAAAAAATAAATTCCTCTTATTATTTGAAATAAACTCCTCTTGTTAGATGTTGAAAAAACTTCAAAAAAGGGCATTTGAAAATTGTTTTTTTATTTGTAGCTTTTAGATCTTATGAAAGAAGTACACCATCTACGCAATAATCCTGATGTAAAAAGTTTATTACCTGATGAGAGCAAAAAGTTATTTGAGAAACAAGAAGTTTACAGGCAATACAGGATTAATCTTGGTATAACAATTGATTGGTACAATCAAATTAGGAAGAACAGTCAAAAAGTCGAGTTTGATTTAGTTGAAGATGAAATTAAAGCGATTGATCAAAGGATTGAAATGGCACGGAACGAACTTAACTGGAATTCCCAAGGTGGTGTATAATAATTAAAGTAAATTTAAATGAAAATTGACAAGTTTCGTTTGTCTTATTTATAACGTAGTCTTGTCCTTTACAGATCTTTGGAATTGTTTGCAAGAACTTCATAAATTAGTAGGCAGTCTATTTGAGCGTATGTCAAAAATTCAAGACAATTTAAAAGAGATGAAAGAGATAATGAAAACATGGTCTTTACAGCCACTATTTGAACGAAAGGAAGGTAAAAAGGTAAGCCTGAAACCACGCGTGAAGTAAAGGAGTTTAGTAAGATGTTTAAATTATTGATTGATGTTAATGGATATTTTTTTATGGTTGTTGTGTATATTATTTTTAAAGGATACACTATTAAATTTAGAAGACCGTCAAGAACGAATAAATAAACGCTATTCTGATATTAGTGAAACGGCAAATCGGATTAGAGTATTGCTGAAAGAAAATATGGAGATGTTCAATATGCAAGATAATCAGGACTCTGAAAATTGGATTTCATATGTTTCTTTTATAGATAATTTATTTGAAGAAGCACTCTTTAAGTGTGTCGCTTGCAGGTAAATATATTATAATAAGATTATCATAATTATGATCGTTGACTATAATTATTGTGATTGAAATAGGTACATAAGTTACGTATATTTGATATTTCAGTTTAGGCTATATATCGGAACATATGAATCCCAAAAATAAACTGGCTCCATTGTTTGAAGCTCAGCTTGAATTATGGGAGCCAGATATGGTATTTGTGCCTAGCCTAGATCCAAATGATGAGAAAGGATTTACTGCCATGATCGATAACCTTATTAACGATATTTTAAAAATGTCCTCATTGATCGTAAGAATAGATTGCAAAAAAGATGAATCTTATGAAGATCAAATTATAAGTAACGATTATATTGTAGATATGAAAGATGACATTCTTAGTGGTATAGAAAGGGTTATAGAAGAAGCAAATGAATTTTGTAAAACTTTTGAGAATTATTCATATCTTTGGTTGGAAGAAAGAGATGCTATTATGGAAGTATTTTTAACGTATGGCAGGATTCTCACAACAGAAGAGATAGATAGAATTGGGTCTGAAGACAAAGATGTTCAGGTACCTGTACCATGTCCACCGAAAATGGAGGCATTTAGAGAGCAAATAGATCATTATGAAAACCTTTTCTTGGATATTGAGGACATGGAATCGTACAAAGTGTTTAATTCATGGTTTCAGGTAACTAATATTTTAAGTGTAAATGACTCATCAGTAATTAATTAGACTAAATACTAGTTTAACATTTCAAAACATAATATTTTATATGCCCATTATTTAGGTGGATATCAGACCCTTCAGACAGGCCCTTCTTAATACTGTTCGCAAATGGGGCAACATGTATAAGGAACATTTAGTCAATAATGTGACATCAAGTCTAACTGATTTAGGAAACTTTATCCATGAGGCTGATGAAGGTAAGCTTAAAAAATGTGTATTTATGTTATTGCGAGGTGTTAAAAACAACACTATGGGATTTATTTCTTTTTTAGGTTTGCTTCAACCAGTTCCAGAGGGCAATTATGAAGCTCTTGTAACTGTAATGGGCTATTTGATGAATGTTAAAGATAGAACCTCAACAACAGATGACATGTTCCAACCTTTGACTGAAACTATAGAACTACTTAAGTTTTATGATATGGATATTCCTGAAGAAGTCAACGTTCTATTGCAAGTAAGTTAAATTCCTTAGAGCAAAATTAAAATTATTGTTATTATTGATAAACATTTAAAGTTCTAATATTTTTATCTTAAGGAACTACCAGAACAATGGCAATCTACGAAAAAACTGGCTCTTACAGTAAAACAACAAGTTGCTCCATTGCAAGCAGCAGAAGTGTCTTGCATAAGAAAGAAGATTACTACATTTGACATACATGTCACCTATTACAGAGAAGTTTTTAAAAGATATGATGTATGTGTTGGAGAATATTATTTCTAACTTAACAACTTTAACATGTCATAAATATACATAATTAAATAATGTTTCACAGTTCTTTAAATATGAATGTGACGATCCATACGAAGTAATGTCGAGAGTTGATCATGAAATGTTGCATTTGGAACACGAAATGAAGAGCATACAAGAGTCCGGTTCATTGTTTGAAGTAAATGTGCCAGAATTTAAGTTGTTAAAGCAATGTCGGAAGGAACTTCGGATGTTGAAGGTAGAAAGATATATTTTATTTATAAATAAGAATATTGGCGAATAAAAGCATTACGAATAAATTGTTTTTAGCAACTTTGGGACTATGTCTACATTGTGAGGACAAGTATCGAAGATTGGAAAACTACACCTTGGCGTAAGATAGACGTAGAAAACATGGACATTGAATGTAAAAAGTTTGCTAAAGAGATAAGATTATTGGATAAGGAAATGAGAAGGTAGACGTAACATTTAGTTCTTTTTACACTTATAATGTACACATATATATACATATATGTACACTTATAATGTACACACATTGTAATGTACACATTAGGTACCTACATGAAAAATTTAAATATTTCGTAAAATTTCAGTTGGGACACTTATATTAATTTGGAAGCAACAGTTAAAAATATGCTTACTTCTCTAAGAGCTGTTGGTGAATTGCAAAACCCTGCAATTAGGGAAAGGCATTGGGATCAGCTAATGAGAACCACAAAGGTAAAATGTTAGGTCTTGAAAAATATGAAAAGTTTGTATTTTAATTACTTTCAGTGTACATATTACCATATTGTTTCGCTCGTATATTTTTTATTGGACTTCTTGGATATAAGAAATTTATTCTTGTGCAATTTGCATGTTTGTGTGCATCGTGCACTAATGTTTTAATTTAACAACGGCATGTGATTTTTTCTTTTATTTCAAAAATTCTTTTGGTTTGTGCAGCATGTCATGACTGCATAAAAGCGAATGCCATAATACTTATTGTAAATACTTTTCCCAATAATGGTTATGGCTGTATGGTTGTATGTCTTGCAAATGTAAATATGTTTATTATCCACAGAGCTTAGCTGCATTACCACCTGAACTCACTGTAAGTATATCAAAGCCTTGTGTTTGACAATGTAAATAATGCAATATTCGGTCTTTTGTGACTTTCTTTTCCGTGTTCTTTAATGTTTCCACTTGCTTCATGTGAGCAACAAATATTATATTTTCGTCATAGCACATGTACAAAAGTCAAAAGACTTACCACTAAAATACCTATCGCAAGTATACATTTTTCAAAGAAGTCTTCTTTCTATTGATTGTTTTTAATTAATGTAGGTAAGAATTGTGATGGATCTAAATACAACACTGGCTGATTTATTAGCGTTAAACTTACATGAATGTGAAGATGAAGTCAAAAACATTGTGGATAAAGCCGTAAAAGAAATGTCGATGGAGAAAATTCTTAAAGATCTTAATACAACTTGGAGTGGTATGGAGTTTGAACAGGAAATTCATACAAGAACAGGATGTGTTCTGTTGAGGGCTAGCGAAGAACTCATTGAAACTTTGGAAGAAAATCAGGTAACTTTAATATTATACGTGGGTACTTTTTAATTAGTAGAATATTGAGATTTTTTAACCTTAATAAAATTTTAGGTCCAACTCCAGAATCTAATCACTTCTAAGTTTATTGCTCACTTCTTAGAAGAAGTATCAGGCTGGCAGCAAAAATTATCAATAGCCGATCAAGTAATTACCGTGTGGTTTGAAGTTCAAAGGACTTGGACTCATTTAGAGAGCATATTTATGAGTTCCGAAGATATTCGGAAACAGCTACCAGAAGACTCAAACAGATTTGATAGAATTGATGCAGAATTTAAGGTATGTCGTTATTTATTAAAAGACGACATCAAAAAATTTATTTTTCATGTCCATGAAAGTAATTAATGCCAAAATAACATATTAAAATAATTATATTTCAATTATACAGATTCTATCAAAAGATATGTCTAAAACACCAAACGTAGTAAAAGGAACTAATAAAGAGGGCCTCGTTGCTCAGCTAGACAGCTTGCAAAAGGACCTTGTAATATGTGAAAAAGCTTTAGCTGAATATTTGGAAACCAAAAGGCTAGCATTCCCAAGGTTTTATTTCGTATCTTCTGCAGATCTTTTGGATATACTGTCAAATGGAAACCAAGCAGATTTAGTTATTAGGTAAATTTGTTCTAATAGACTGTAGATATAAGTCAATTAACGTCTTGAGGTATACTTTTATTTAAATATTTTGAATGTACTTGAGAGTCTAATATCGTTATCTCTCTGTATCTAAGTTTATAGTTTTTATACTTTTAGTAGTAGCACTTTTGTCTGATTGCAGCTGATAGACAATAAAAATTTGTTATAAAAAAATAAATAATTAAATTAATCTTTATTTCTTGCTCTTCAGACACTTAACTAAACTATTTGATTCAATTGCAAAGCTGAAGTTTATTGAAAGTGATAAACCGGGCGAAAAAGTGGCTTCAGGAATGATTGCAAAAGATGGCGAACTTGTACCCTTTCATGGATCTTGTGATTGTACTGGGCCGGTAAAAATATGACAAGATTTTTCAAATTACACTGAATGCGCAAGTAAAAAAAAATTAATGTGCTGATTATTCTAGGTTGAAATATGGCTTAATCGTTTGCAAGATATAATGAGGTCTGCAATTCGTCAATACTTTGGCGAAGCTATTGTCTTGTACGAAGAAAAACCACGAGAACAGTGGCTTTTCGACTTTATGGCACAAGTATCACTCTGTTGTTCACAAATCTGGTGGACCACTGAAGTCAACATAGCCTTTGCCAGACTGGAAGAAGGTTACGACAATGCTCTAAAGGACTATTATAAAAAACAATTATCTCAACTAAGTACATTAATCACTCTGCTGATTGGAGAGCTTAGCAAGCAAGATCGTCAGAAAATTATGACCATTTGCACGATTGATGTACATTCAAGAGACGTTGTAAGTAAATTGATTCAGGGAAAGGTGGAAGCAGGTTCAGCTTTCCAGTGGCAATCTCAGCTGCGACACAGGTTCAGAAATATATTATGATCAATATATCATCTGCACCTAATGGGCAAAGGTTATTTCATTAATCATGAACACTCGCTTCACCTTACTAGAATATATTTGCCGAAGTGCATGCACATAATGCTCCATAGATTTAAATATATGTCATTTTTCATTCACTGAAATGTTCTTAAGGCACTCTTGCACTAAAGATACCTACTAATGTTGCAAAAACAATTCATAATGATTCTAAAAAGAAAAACATAAAGTAATCAACTTGTTTCAGGTGGGGTGAAAAAGAGTCACATTGTTTTGCTAACATTTGTGACGCTCAATTTACATATAGTTACGAATATTTAGGGAACACCCCGAGATTGGTAATTACTCCACTAACTGACCGGTGCTATATTACATTGACTCAGGTGAAAACTTAAATTAATTAAAATACAAAAAATATTCCTGACAAATAGAGATTACTGTTTTTAATATTTGATTGCTTTTAATTTTACCGTAGTCCCTACATTTAATTATGGGAGGAGGGCCGGCTGGGCCGGCTGGTACCGGCAAAACTGAAACTACGAAAGATTTAGGAAGAGCTTTGGGCATCATGGTTTATGTTTTCAATTGCTCCGAACAAATGGATTATCAGGTGATCATAATATTATCTATAGTGTATGACAATTCTGTATATGAATATGTTTTGTCTTACAAATGGGATAAATTAACCATGAATAAGTATGTTTGTTTGTAGTCATGTGGAAATATATATAAGGGATTAGCACAAACTGGAGCATGGGGCTGTTTCGACGAATTTAACAGAATTTCTGTTGAAGTGTTGTCAGTAGTTGCTGTTCAGGTGAAATCTGTACAAGATGCTATCAGGTAATGTTTACAACACTATTGTATTTCTATATTAATTAAGGACTTTAATAAATATAATTTTTTTATTGCAGAGATAAGAAAGAGAAATTTAATTTCATGGGTGAAACTATAGTACTCGTGCCAACTGTAGGGATTTTTATAACCATGAATCCAGGGTACGCTGGTAGAACAGAATTACCAGAAAACTTAAAGGCTTTATTTAGGCCATGTGCTATGGTGGTTCCTGATTTTGAACTCATCTGTGAAATTATGTTAGTAGCCGAAGGATTTCAAGATGCCAAAATTTTAGCAAGAAAATTTATTACACTCTATACTTTATGCAAGGAATTACTATCAAAACAAGATCACTATGATTGGGGGCTACGTGCTATTAAATCTGTGCTTGTTGTGGCGGGCTCTCTAAAGGTTAGAATTTTGTTATATCATTGTAATCAGTAGGTTCTTTAATATTATTATGGAAATCTTTTAATATTGCAATAATCAGGTGCTTTATACTTTGTACAGAGAGGTGATCCTGGCAGGCCAGAAGAAGAAGTATTAATGAGAACATTGCGTGATTTTAATATCCCAAAAATTGTTACCGATGATATGCCTGTTTTCATGGGGTTAATTGGTGACTTGTTTCCCGCTCTTGAAGTGCCAAGGAAAAGGGATTTGGAATTCGAAAGGACGGTTAAACAAGCTGCAATGGATTTAATGCTTCAACCAGAAGATAATTTTATTCTTAAAGTAGTTCAACTTGAAGAATTATTGGAGGTACGTCATTCTGTTTTTATAGTTGGAAACGCCGGCACTGGCAAGACACAGGTCTGGAAAACATTATTCAAAACATATCAGAATTTAAGAAAGAAGCCTATTTACAATGATCTTAATCCGAAAGCAGTGACCAATGATGAGCTATTTGGTATTATAAATCCAGCTACAAGAGAATGGAAAGATGGATTATTCTCTGTAATTATGAGAGATCAAGCGAATATTGTAGGAGAGAATCCAAAATGGATTTTACTAGATGGAGACATAGATCCTATGTGGATCGAATCATTGAACACAGTGATGGATGACAACAAGATTCTAACTTTGGCGAGCAATGAGAGAATTGCTCTAACTCCATCAATGAGGCTTATGTTTGAAATTTCTAACTTGCGTACTGCAACACCAGCCACCGTATCTAGAGCTGGTATTTTGTATATAAATCCTCAAGATTTGGGATGGAATCCGTATGTATTTTTGTACTTTTTACTAAATCATAATTTATATTCATTAGTTTTCCAGTTATCCAATTTATATCAATCGGTTATTTATAAGAAATCTCTTGGAAAAAGTTATGTTTCTCTTTAAGTTTTTTTAAAATTATTATTTCTTTTCAGTTATGTGACAAGCTGGGTAGAAACGAGGAAAATTCCGGCAGAAAAATCTAATTTAGTCATATTATTTGATAAATACATACCTCCGTGCTTAGAAACAGTGAGGAACAGATTTAAGAAGATAACACCTATAGCAGATATGGCACATGTGCAAATGCTTTGTCATCTTCTTAACTGTTTGTTGGTACCAGAGCATACACCACCAGATTGTCCTAAGGAATGGCATGACATCTACTTTGTGTTTGCATGCGTTTGGGCTTTTGGATCTGCAATGTTTCAAGATACGAATGTTGATTATAGAGTTGGTAGGTTATTGGTAATTCAATTAATAAAAGTGCCGAAGAACTTGATAATGTTTTATATTAAACTATTGATATTAAATACATTTTGCAGAATTTACTAAATGGTGGGTAAATGAATTTAAGAATGTGAAGTTTCCTGCGGGTGGTACAGTTTTTGATTATTACATAGACTCTGAAACAAAACAGTTTACGCCGTGGACGGAAAAGATAACGAAATTTGAATTGGACTCTGATATTCCGTTGCAGGTAATTAAAACGTTTAGATAATTAACGCTAATTTTAACATTTTTGCATGAGTGTCTTAGAGAGGCGTTAATATCTAGTTAAAATCGTCAGTAACACTTTTATTACGGATTCGTATATGCTTATTACGCATTATTTAATTCCTTTTGTATAATTATGGTTTTAGGCCGTCCTTGTACCTACAGCAGAAACTATAAGAATCAGATTCTTTTTGGATCTTCTTATGAAAAATAAACATCCAGTAATGTTAGTCGGTGGTGCTGGTTGTGGTAAAACTGTACTGGTGAATGAAAAATTACAGGGGTGAGTATACTGTTACTGTTTTAAGCCTGTTTACCATTTCCTCAATCAATTTATTATTAGGTGATGTATGTATATTTTTTTCATAATTAAATGTCATTCTTAGCCTTTCAGAGAATTATGCGATTCAATCAGTGCCATTCAATTTCTACACGACATCAGAAATGCTTCAGAAGGTTCTAGAAAAACCGCTGGAAAAGAAAGCTGGACGAAATTACGGACCACCAGGAAATAAAACATTAATATACTTTATCGATGACATGAATATGCCAGAAGTCGATACTTACGGAACGGTGTCACCCCATACAATAATAAGGCAACATTTAGACTACAACCATTGGTATGATCGGACCAAGCTCACTTTGAAAGATATTCACAACACTCAGTACGTTTCTTGTATGAACCCGACGTCTGGAAGTTTCACCATAAATCCGAGATTGCAGAGACACTTCTGTGTATTTGCTATAAGTTTCCCTAATACCGAGGCATTGAATAATATATACCACTCTATTCTAAGTCAGCACTTAGCAAATCCTGAGCTTAGGATCAGCGTTCAAATCGGGAAATTGTCAGGTAAGTAATATAACTTAAGAAAAATATTTCATACTTTTTTATTCTATTGATGGGTACTTTTAACATAATTTTTAATATGACGTCCTTTTAATATTTATTTACAATACATCTTTTCTTCTTTATAGCAAATGTTGTGTCGGCATCGATTGCTCTTCATAATAAAGTATTGCAGGTATTTTTACCTACTGCTATCAAGTTCCATTATATTTTCAACTTGAGGGATTTGTCGAACATATTTCAGGTAAGATAGAGTTACCAAAATGATTTTATTAGAAAAAATAAGCGCAGATCTCACATTTTTATTTACCATTTTAGGGATTTTTATTCAGCACAAACGAGTGTTTAGTAAATCCCTCGGATCTCATACGCCTATGGCTACATGAAACTCATAGAGTATATGGTGATAAACTTACCGAAGATAAGGACATTGATGCTTTCTTAAAAATGCAGGTGGACATCTGCAAAAAAAATTTCGAGGTATGGTAATTATTCTTGTTAAGGTGTAAAATGTAAGAAATTTTCTGCAATTTTGGACTTCATTCAAATTTTAAAAAAAATTCAGGATATCGACGAAGGTGTAGTATTCGAGCGTCCCAATATTTATTGTCACTTTGCGGGTGGAATTGGTGAACCAAAATACATGCCTATCACAACTTGGCCGCAACTTAATAAACTGCTTACAGAAGCTATGGCCAGTTACAATGACCTTATTGCAGCCATGAACTTAGTACTTTTCGAAGATGCTATGATGCATATTTGCAGGTATGTTTTTAAGTTTTATTTCCTTCCCCTTCCCTTCCCAAATTATGGAAATAATCTTATTAGAACGTTGAAATTTATTTTCTACTATTTTCAGAATCAGTAGGATTCTGGAGAGTCCTAGAGGCAGTGCCCTATTGGTAGGTGTAGGAGGATCAGGCAAACAATCATTGTCCAGACTAGCAGCTTTTATTTCGAGTTTAGAAGTGCTACAGATACAGCTTAAGAAAGGCTATGGAGTCTCTGATCTTAAGGTATACACAGAAAAGTTAGGATATCAAAATTAAATTTTATTTTGATAAGCTAAGATAAGCATAAATAATTTTTAATGTTCTAACTTCCATTTTCAGCATGAACTATCTGGACTCTACATCAAAACTGGCTTGAAAAATGTTGGAATAATGTTCTTAATGACAGATGCTCAAGTAGCTAATGAACAATTTTTAGTGCTCATCAATGACTTATTGGCTTCCGGTGAAGTCGCTGATTTGTTTCCAGATGATGAAGTAGAGAATATAATAGCTGGAGTAAGGAATGAGGTAAGAAAAATAATGAAAATGATAAAAATTGTACTAAAGTGGAATTTGCTCTATATTCATAGATATTCAAATAATGTATTGCATTTTAGGTGAAAGGTGCCGGTTTGCCGGATACTAGAGAAATCTGCTGGAAGTTCTTTATAGATAGAGTACGAAAACAATTAAAAGTAGTATTATGTTTTTCGCCGGTCGGATCTACTTTACGCGTGCGTTCACGAAAGTTTCCTGCACTGATTAATTGTACTTCCATTAATTGGTTCCATGAATGGCCCCAAGAAGCCTTAGTTTCTGTGTCTATGAGATTTTTAGAAGGAATACATGTACTTCCCGTAAGTAAACTTAGAATCTTAGTTTTTATTCCTTAATTTTTTCTCTGGCATTATCAGAAACCTAATCTATGACTTTAATAAATCACTAATTAACTACTATTAAGACTATCGTTGTATATTATGATTAAACTATGGTAGCTCGGAATAAATACTGAAATGATGAATTTCAACACAAAAATGCTCATTATTTCATCAGATTACTCTCAGAGACTCAATATCAAGATTTATGGCTTATGTGCACACTTCAGTCAATACAATATCACGGGCTTATTTGTCTAATGAGAGAAGATACAACTATACAACACCAAAAAGTTACTTGGAACAAATCAGTTTATATGCAAAACTGGTTAATAATAAAACAGATGAACTACGTGCAAAAATTACGAGGTATGTAAATATAAATGATTGTATTGGACAAATGACTCTCAATAACTTTTTGATTATTTAAAATTTTAGGTTAGAAAACGGATTAGAAAAACTGCGCAGCACAGCGTCACAGGTAGATGAATTAAAGGCAAAACTAGCAATACAAGAAATAGAACTACAACAAAAGAATGAGGCTGCGGATAAACTTATAGAAATGGTTGGCATCGAAACTGCCAAGGTGCAAAGTGAAAAAGCACTAGGTATGGTATTTTGCATTTAAATTATTAAAAATTTAATATGAATTAACTAGCTTAAAAAATAATGATTTTTTGATTAAATATAGCTGATGAGGAGGAAGAAAAAGTAGCAGTTATCGCTGAAGAAGTTTCCAAAAAGCAAAAAGATTGTGAGGAAGATCTCATTAAGGCGGAACCAGCCCTTGTGGCAGCACAAGAAGCTCTGAACACTCTTAATAAAGCTAACCTTACAGAATTGAAATCATTCGGTTCTCCTCCTGGAGCTGTGACAAATGTAACAGCAGCTGTAATGGTTTTGTTGGCACCAGGTGGAAAGATTCCAAAAGACAGAAGTTGGAAGAATGCTAAGGTAAAAAGGCGAGTTTGATAATAGTTTCGAAACAATGTGATAATTAACGTAAGGCGAAGTCGGCTTGACTTTTATTGTTACATAGTAACTTTTTCTCAAATTACAGATGACGATGGCAAAAGTTGACATGTTTTTGGAATCCTTAGTTAATTATGATAAGGAAAATATCCACCCCGACGTTATAAAAGCCATTCAGCCATATCTTAAAGACTCTGAATTTGAACCAGGTACACAAAAATGTTAAGTTTATGTGCCAATTAAATTACTTTTTTCATTACCATTACTGAAAATATAATTTTTTCAGAATTCGTAAGATCAAAATCAGCAGCTGCTGCTGGTCTTTGTGCATGGGTAATAAACATAATTAAATTTTACGAAGTTTTCTGTGACGTAGAGCCTAAAAGAAAGGCTTTAGCTGCTGCTAATGCTGAACTGGCGGCAGCCACCGAAAAACTTAAGTGTATTAAAACTAAAGTTGCTGTAAGTATGGATTTTATGTTTCACCATTTGCATGGTTATAGTTTGCAACCTAGCCACGACATCATTATTTATAACTGTCATTAAACTGTATGAGAAACTTGTTTCGTTTTGCTATTAACTTATCCATACTTAGTACTAAAAACTAGGTATTTATTTAGTCCCTAGAGGAACAACTAGCAACACTAACAGCAGACTTCGAGAAGGCGACATCAGAAAAGTTAAAGTGCCAGCAAGAAGCTGATGCTACTAATAGAACAATCCAGTTAGCCAATCGTTTAGTTAATGGACTCGCGAGTGAAAACGTGCGATGGGCTGAAGCAGTATCCAGGTAAATAAGCATAATGTCCAACTGTACATTATATTATATAGTCTGAATATGAATTAACATTGTCATGTTTTGATTTAGATCTCTACAGTGTTAAAAATATGTTTTTCAGTTTCATGCAACAGAACACTACATTACCGGGCGATGTTCTTTTGGTGTGCGCTTTCATTTCGTACGTGGGTTGTTTCACAAAGTTGTACCGACTGGACTTGCTGCATAAGAACTGGCTAACTTATTTGAAAACTTTAGAGGTAAATACCTCTAAAGTTTATATGCTGCTTTGTTTACATATTATATATTACATATATTATAATAATATTATAGACGTACAGTAAGATCTTCAAATGTTTTAATGTTTCAGCCGCCAATACCCATAACCGAAGGGTTAGATCCGCTGACGATGCTAACAGATGACACGACTATAGCAATGTGGCAGAACGAAGGGCTACCTTCAGACAGGATGAGCACTGAAAACGCTACCATTCTATCCAACTCTGATCGATGGCCACTTATGATAGATCCACAGGTTTGCTTGTCTCTTTAATATGTAGTAGGTGCAATGCCAAGTTAAGCATACAAATTATTACGAAGAGGCAGAGTCTTATCCAAACAAAGTCTTAGAACTTAAAATATAAAGGAAAAATGTGAACTTTGTATTTTTAATTTACATATTTTATTTCCTTACAAAGAAATAGCAGGTATGTGTAAAAGGAAATATTTTCAGTTACAAGGTGTTAAATGGATAAAACAAAAATATGGAGATTCCTTATGCGTTATCCGTCTGGGACAAAAAGGTTACTTGGATACAATAGAGAAAGCTATCATAAAAGGAGAAACTGTATTGTTAGAGAATATTGGGGAAACTGTTGATCCCGTTTTGGATCCGTTGCTTGGACGTAACCTTATAAAGAAAGGAAGGTAAGAAAATGAACAGAATACAACCTAAGTATTTACTTAAATAAGATTTGACTGACCTTTATAAAATTAGGACTATTAGTAATAAAGTAGTCTCAAGTTAAACTTAATATTCATAAGTTCATAAGTTAGATTTAATATTGAATTTCATTATATATACCTAAAACATAAATTAACCTTGCTCAGGGCAATTAAAATAGGCGACAAAGAAGTCGAATACAGTCCAAACTTCAGGCTCATCTTGCACACTAAGTTAGCAAATCCTCATTACAAGCCAGAGATGCAGGCGCAAACCACGCTAGTCAACTTTACTGTAACCAGAGACGGTCTTGAAGACCAACTGCTAGCTGAAGTAGTGAAAGCAGAAAGACCTGATTTAGAAGACTTAAAAGCTGAACTAACAAAACAGCAAAATCAGTTCAAGATTCAATTAAAGGAGCTTGAAGATGATCTGTTATCGCGACTGTCGTCAGCTGGAGAAAATATATTGGGAGATACCGCTTTGGTTGAAAACTTGGAGACTACTAAAAAGACTGCTGCTGACATTGAAAGAAAGGTAAAGTTACATTTTAAACATACTAAATTGTTGATGTTCTTATTGGAAAAGAAAAACATTCATTTAAGAACCTACGAACACGAAGAGGAGTAAGAATTCGTGGATAAAAGGACTTTAAATACAATTGACTGTTTTTATTGTTCGTTTATAGGTAGCGGAAGCAAAAGTGACGTCACACCAAATAGACCAAGCTCGCGAGTTTTACCGGCCGGCAGCCGCGCGAGCATCGTTACTGTATTTCATATTGAACGATTTAAATACTATTAACCCTATTTATCAGTTTTCTCTCAAGGTAAGAATTAAATTTGTATTTGAAAGCTTCAGAATGAAAATTGATTTTAAATTGATAGCATTTTTAGCTTTGGCAAAAGTATTTGGAGACCTTTTTCTATTGCTGTAAATAAAAATGCAAAATGGATTAATAAAGGTATATTTGAAATTGTAGGCATTTAGCGTGGTATTTCAAAACGCTATATCCAAAGCAGAAGAAGCTGAAGAAGTAAGTCAAAGAATCAAGAACCTTATAGACTGCATCAGCTACTCAGTGTTTCAGTATACGTCGCGAGGGTTGTTCGAATGCGATAAACTTATATTTGCGTCGCAGATGACTTTTCAGGTATATGTAATGTAATTTTGGATATTTTTTATTATTTGGCAACAGCTAATGCCGAAATATTAATTCTGAATTACTTCCAATTTATTTAATTTAGATACAATTCATTTAACTTAGTAAACTTTTTAACAAAATCATTTTCATCTAAATAAGCCAATAATCTAAGGTTGATTTTAATTCTAGATAAAAATATCATCGTTAATTCATAATATTATTAATTGACCATTATTAATCAAGGATTGCGAAGATCATTATTTGACATTGGAGCTAACTTTGAGACGACCTCAAAAATTATAGTCAAGCGTGATGTTATAATGCATTAACTACCTATATTATAACTTTTTTAGTATTTCGATTAATTGCACTACGTTGAGTTAGTTACAGCTATAAATCGATCGTGCTATAAATTATTTTTTGGATTTTTTTTGCCCTTGAATGACCTAAAGATCTATCAGCACCTCTATATAACATGACTATGACATCATTTTTAACATGCATATTTATTTCTGAGGATGTATATAATCTTCGTGAAATTGAACACATAATCATATATATCTATTAACTATAGAAATTACAATTATACAATAGAAATTATAATGATATTTTTCACTTATTTCAATTATTACCTATTATTTTTAACTTATAAGTTAATTATAAGCGAACTACATTAACTTACTCGTATAAGCGAATTACATTACCGTTTTTATGTATTCAGGTACTTCTTATGAGCGAGGAAGTGTCGCCAGCGGAATTAGATTTTTTCCTACGTTTTCCCATCAAGCCTCACGTCACCAGTCCGGTTGACTTCCTTTCTAATCAAAGTTGGGGAGGCATCTGTTCTTTAGCCAGCAAGGATGAGTTTAGGAATCTCGATAGAGACATAGAAACTTCACCTAAGCGATGGAAGAAAATAGTAGAAATGGAATGTCCTGAGAGAGAAAAATTTCCGCAGGTATTAAAGCATAAATTATAGCACAAGTATCATAAAAACTTTACATGTTTTGGTTTTACGAGAACGTTAAATGTTGTGATACTTTTATGTCATATTTTACAATTACATATATTGACTTTAGATTTATATATCTCTTATATTATTTGTATTTATATGTGATGTAAGTATGTAAAATGTTTCATCCTCAAATATACTCGTAAATAGATAAATCAATAACTTATTTCTTTCTCAGGAATGGAAAAATAAAACTGCTTTACAAAGATTGTGCATGCTAAGAGCATTACGACCAGACAGAATGACTTATGCAGTGGCGTAAGTACAAATTAGTATGGTAAAAACTTAAAATAATGTCGATAAGATTATAATCAAAATAACATCTTATTATTTTAATTATAGAGCGTATATTGAAGAAAAGATGGGCACAAAATACGTAGAAAATAGAACGGTGGAATTCAGTAAATCTTTCGAAGAGACCAGTCCAACTACGCCTATTTTCTTCATCTTATCACCTGGAGTGAACCCTCTGAAAGATGTGGAAGCTTTGGGAAAAGTTATGGGTTTTACGGCAGATAATGGAAATTTCCATAACGTGTCCCTCGGCCAAGGACAAGAGGAAGTGGCTGAACAAGCCATGGACGAGGCTTTTATAAAAGGACATTGGGTTGTATTGCAGGTGAGTTTAGATTTTGGACTTGTTTTCGTATAAATCATTGAATTTTAAGTGTTCTTTTTAATCTATTAAGCAATTACTGCGATTAGATTCATTATCTGGGTTTATAAATATCCTATAGAATAAAATACCAGTATTTTTGAATTTTCCAAAATTATTTTTTCAGATGACTTACAAATTTAATATGTTGGCATAATATAAATTTTGAAGACAATTACTTTTTCTCTAGAATATTCATCTCGTGAAGAAGTGGTTGCCGAGTCTCGAGAAGAAGATGGAAAGTTTCGCTACGGGGTGCCACAAGGAGTTCCGTCTGTTCATGTCCGCGGAACCAGCCGCGACTGCGGCGGCACACATTATACCCCAGGGGATACTGGAGTCAAGTATCAAAATCACTAATGAACCGCCCACCGGCATGCAGGTATAGTCAGAATTCATTTTTTTCATCGTTTATGAGTAGCCAATGAAAAAGCAGGCCACCTGATTTTAAGTAGTCACTGCAACTCATGGACTTCAAATAGCCGAGAAGTCCGATCTGAGATCATACGTGGAGGCGTTGCTACTTACGAGGACTAAGATGCTCGCCTTAAATATAGTGTGTCCGCCAGCAACGCTCCCCAACTGAAACACAAGTATTTGCTATAAGTCCTGTGATTTCGTGTAACTTTCTCAAGAAACCTGTGTGCTTTTTTTCGTTATTTATATTTAATATGCGGGCAACATTTTTGATTTAAGTCACTTAAAATTTATTTTTAAAACTTTCTAGGCCAATATACATAAAGCTCTGGACAATTTTAACCAGGAAACATTGGAAATGTGTGGTAAAGAAGCAGAATTTAAAGCGATATTATTTGCTCTATGTTACTTCCACGCAGTAGTGGCTGAGAGAAGGAAGTTCGGGCCGCAAGGCTGGAATAAAATATATCCATTCAATGTTGGTTAGTAATTAATAAGTTCATGTTTATGTACCAGCGATCTTTAAATTCATAAATTACTATGGAATTCGGCTTACTTTTCTACTAGTTTCTTTAAATTCATAAATTACTATGGATTTCGGCTTACTTTTCTACTAATTAGATAATCTTCTAGATACATTTTTTATTATTATCGAAAGGTTTGAGATAAAAGTTATGTTTATTGCAGGTGATTTAACAATTAGTGTGTTCGTACTCTATAATTATTTGGAAGCCAATTCCAAAGTTCCCTGGGAGGACCTCAGGTACCTCTTTGGTGAAATCATGTATGGAGGGCATATAACAGATGACTGGGATCGACGACTATGTAACGCATATTTAGAAGAGTTGATGCAACCTGATTTGGTAAGAAAAGTCTCGATGACATTAAAACGTAATTATACAGAAATCGATTTGCATTTATATATTAATAGGTACCTAAATGTTCCTAAGTCTAATTATAAAAATCTCGTAACATTAAATATTAAACTTTTCTAAATATGGCGTTAAATATTGTTATGCATTTTTTAAAAACTTATGGCCACAGCATAGTATAGGTACTGTAGGTAGGTTTAAGAGTTTATGAAAACATTCCTGATACTCTTTAAGAATTACTTCCTAACTTTAAGAAGTTTATTGGGTTTAAATTGATTTCCAGAACAGCTGTAATTACGTCTTGTGTTTCAAAAACTAATGTTATCTCCATCCTCCACTACCTTTCATACCTTGACATTTTTTGTATTTTTCCTGTTTTAAAAGTCATCTACGTAAGTTATTTATTCTGTGATAACTTCCAGGTGGACGGCGAGCTCCAGCTAGCACCAGGTTTCCCCGCACCACCCAATACTGATTATTCTGGCTATCACCAGTATATAGAAGACGCAATGCCAGCGGAGTCTCCTTATCTTTATGGCTTGCACCCTAACGCTGAGATAGGTTTCTTGACAACCACTTCGGAGAACTTGTTCAGAACTATCTTCGAAATGCAACCACGTGATGCACAAGCCTCTGGAGCAGCTACTGTAACTAGGGAGGATAAGGTTTGTTTTAATTGTGTTTTCTACTAAAAATGAATCTTACACCAAATCTGTGTCTAACGATATTGGATTGCGGCTATTTGGTAATTTAATAAAAAGCCTTTGTGCAAATTTTCATTGCAAACGAGTCATATCAAGAGATGAATATATTAATTTATTGAAAGTCATTAAAGATTAATCTTCTTCTGATAAATAAACCTAATAATATGAGAATATAGGCTACACTTACATGAGGTGATCATCAGCTTCCAGGGTAGCAGCGAAACTACATGCGGCCTCAGGCAGGACCCGAGCCTGCTTGAGGTTGGATGTAGATGTCCGTGGGCGGCACGACCACTTAACACCAGGCGGCCTGCATGCTCGTCTGCTACTTCATATAAAAAAAAATTTGAAAAATGATCAAATGAATAAACGTTCTTAAATTCTCAGGTAAAACAAATGCTCGATGAAATAATGGAGAAGCTTCCAGAAGAGTTCAACATGGTGGAGATAATGGGCAAGGTGGAGGAGCGGACGCCGTACGTGATAGTGGCCTTCCAGGAGTGCGAGCGGATGAACCACTTGACTGGTGAGATGAAGCGCTCTTTGAGAGAACTCGACTTAGGGTTGAAGGTAAGAAAGATTAGACAAAATTGGAATGATGTTAAACAATTAATGGCATTGTGGTTGCCACGCCAGGCCACCATTCGAAGGGTCCCGGGTTCGATCCCCGGCGGGGCAGCAATTTCAATGATGAATTTAGATTTCTGTTACCGGTCTGGGTGTTTGTGTATATTATGTCCTTGTGTGTGTCCATGGCACCCAC